>JASDQU010375746.1:9253-20645 GCA_032191745.1 Picea mariana
CTTGTAGTTCATCTTTTGTTACTATCTTCTTTTGTAAATCATTTATGTCCCTATGCATTTCTTCACCTTCATCAAGAGTCTATGTAGGATTATCTGGAGGCTTATTTGGTGTGAAAGTTCCCTTTTTGGGTGGCATGTTGGCCAAGTATCACTTTTGAACCTTGATTTTGAGGTGGTTCTGCTAGACAATATTTCTTCTGCTGTATCTCCAAATTTTCAGCCCTTCTGGGTCTGAAACTTTTTTTTTTGTAGTTCTCTGATATTCTTCTCTACAATGCCATAGGTCTGATCAAAATTTGATTTTCCAAGTGGAATTTATGACAACTTCCCCACAACTTGCTGATTTTTGGCCTTTCTGGGAGATGTCACTCGTATAGTTTTCCCCGCACAAAATAATTGATATGAAATTCTGAAACTTGTACCAGAAATACTACAAACTGTCCACTATTCAATGCAACCAGCCTCACTTAATTTGGATACTCTAGGAAGAAGTTATGATTGTTTTACCTGGAACACCTTCTTGAGACTAGTCAGATACCCTATCTTCCACAGGGTGTATCTACAAATGTAAGACGACCTAGAAGATGAAATTTTTACCATAGATACCTTACTAATTTCTAAGAATATCCTCCATATTTTAGGGTCTTAAATGTTACAGAAATTTGTTTATAGCAAAAATTTCGCAATGACTCAGTTCAGGATGATTCAAGAACCCTATCTTGCACAGGCTGTATCTATGAAATTATAAGGCCTCAGGAGCTAAAATTTTAACCCAACGTAGGTTGATATATCTACTAAATATCCTCCAAGCCTTTCCTTTTGAAACATTGTATAAAAAAAGTTATAGATAAAATTCCAGGGTGTCTCAGATGTAGCAGTGAAACCCCAAGACCTTGAGCTTTGATACCATATGTTAAGAACCAAATATCAATATAGCATAGAAAAACTTCAGAATAAGTACTCAATGCCTTGAAAAAAAGATAAATTCAGATAATAAGCCTCTTCGAGGGGGAAACCTCCTTATGCCCACATAAATGTACAATTCCAAGATGATTCCAAATGAAAATGTCTCCTTGGTATATATAGGAGACTAGGAGGTACAATTACAACTAATGGAGTAAAGCTGACATAAATAAAATAACATTACTAATGTAATATGCCTCAATTAAGGGGTAATGAGCCAATATTAGGGCTTAACAATATGTGGGAGAAAATATTTTGTTTTGCGATTTTTTTCCCCATTCACCAACACATGGAGGCACTTAGTCAATTTTCACGTAGCCATCCATTTTCTTGAGGAGTTGACCTCTGCATCATTCAAGCACCTCTGGAACCTGTAGGAACATTGAGTTATCTCATACATTTCTTGTGAAGCACAATGCACTTGTACTTTTCCTGAGCCCGTATCGTGCCTTAACCATTTGCTGCTACTACCAACATAGTTACTTGACTGAGCATGGCTTGCTGGCACCATCTGTTCCATGCCCATTTTCATTTGCTTACTTCACTTGATCTTGTTTCTAGTTGACTAGAGAGCTAGATTGAAGAGGCGGGTTGTCATGCCCATGGATTAAAGAAGCAGGTTGTCAGGCTTATGAGAAAATCTCTCTAGGTGAGAGAGTTTGATGGGAAAGTGATTTCCTGAGGGATCCCAACTACAACTATAGTGCTATGAGAATTATTGTCCAACCTATTGTTGAATACCTACAAGGGAAGTGGGGAAGCCGATGGACTATTGAGTAGAGAAGAGGCACACTTATTGGGGTGGGACAAGCATGTGGGGAATGAGAGGTTGTAGGTTGTTAGTGTGAGTTGGCTCCTAGAAAAAAATCCTTCCTCTTAACTGTGCAACTTCCTGTTGTCTCAGCCTAGCCTAGTAATCCCTTTACCTGGGTGGATTTTAGTCCTAGGTCAAGGGTGACTCACTACTGAGAGTGATTGAGCAGTGTGGTCTAAGGTTGGGAGGTTCGTGGAAGGTCTGCATGCAATTGAACACATAAATGATACTTATCTTTCTATTGAAGACCACCAATTGCATGCNATTGAGCAGTGTGGTCTAAGGTTGGGAGGTTCGTGGAAGGTCTGCATGCAATTGGTGGTCTTCAATAGAAAGATAAGTATCATTTATGTGTTCAATTGCATGTTATGTATTTGTACATGATTTTATAATTATGAGTATTGCATGTGTATGTTGTATGTATAGGATACTATTATTTCCGCATGAATCTATGTTTTAGCAGAATGTATTTGTTTGTTTTAAGTTTATATAGATGAAGTTTCACAAGAGTTTATGTGTGGCATAGCCTAGTAGGTCTATGGTTGGGTATGTTACAATTTGGTTATCAGAAACAAGTGAAGTAGCAATGTGGCATGCCCCGGCCTGGGAGGCCCGGGGTACGCTACATTGGGACTATAATAGTAATATGCGCAGAGCATGTATGATTTAGTGTAGAACCATGAGACATGACCAATTTCACCGCAATTGAAGCATGTGGGGGGTTTGTTGCCTCCTCCACCATATCCTCGTCCACAGCTACATCCATATCCACCTCGAGGTCCTTGTTGGCATAGGGGCAGACCCAGGGTTCAACGCACCAACAAAACCGTAACTACCAACCCTTTTGACAACACCTGCGAAGAAGATGAAGTCTCACCCGAGGTAGAGGAAGGGGCGGTTGCAGGACTCAGATGTCTGCAAACTTAGCTTGGACACCAATCTATGATTATAAAACCTTAACAAAGCACTTAGAAGTTACAATGCATAAGTATTTAACCAGTATCTACTTCGCATATAAAACCCTAATTATAGAGCACCATAGTTTTCACCCAGATCTAGCCTATTCAAGCACTAAGCACGTTCACATAGGTTAGATCTAGCATTCATCCATATTATTAAGAACAAAGCATTAACAAATTTATCTATCATTCATCTATATCAAAGAACTTAAGCAAGTAAACACATAAACACATCAGTACATCGCACAAAGCATATCAACACAGGATATACATGGTTCACCCCCATCTTGGGGCTATGTCCACCAAATCTTCTTCTCTTTTATTATCTTCAGTCAATCAACTACATGCACATAGCCTTGAGATCTTACTCCGAAGAGGACAAGAGATCTGTGCACTTCACTAGATCCTCCTTCCCTGAGTTACAACACAAATCCTTCCACAGTTTCTTACGATCACTTGCACTTAGCTCTGCAAGTCTTACACAACATGCACAAAGCATGTACACTATCACTTGCACTTAGCACTTGGTATCACACACTTGTTCCTTTTCACTTAGCATCCATACACACGCACTTACATTGCCTAGCTTTCTATTTATACATTACAAAAGAGTCCTAAACATGGGTAAACCCATGGGCCGACATCCCCATACCCATTACATAAGCCCAAAACCCAAAAGGCCCTAAAAAGATGCTGAGATCCCATGATCTCTTCTTCGACTTGTACTCCACCTTCGACAGCCTGTCGAAGTCCCAAAAGTAGGTCAAACTTGACCAAGGATCCTCAAAACTTGGTCAAGGGCCAATAGGCCCCCAACACTCACCTGTGACTCATCCTGAGTCACTCTGGTCTAAGTAGCTCTCCTTCGAAAGCCTTGAGCTTGGTTCGAGCTTCTTTGACCTGTTGTTGTGCCATGACCTCGTGTTCGGTGAACTCTTGGATTATTTATTCATTGGCAGGTCCCTCTAAGCATTGTTCAACTGTAGTGACGACTTGCTCCAGTTCTGTTCCTCAGCCTTCAATCTCTGTGAATAGTTGGCAAGCTTCGTCCTGAATTGGTTGGAGTCTCTGAGTCACTTCCATTACTCTGCTTTGAATGGTGTGGACCTTTTGTTGGGAATTGCATTGTTCTTGGGATCACTTCATCCTTTTGACTACTGACAAGGGCTTCAACTGCGCCTGTACTGTTTCTGCTTGTTGCTTTGCCTCCTAGAGTTGTGACTCTAGTGCCTTTAATTAAGAATCCTCAGTGAGTCGCTCATAAGTCTAGGCACTGCAATCACTTAGTTGTTTACATTCCATGGTGAGGGCCTTGATTATTTCAACTACATTTCGAGTAGTTGTTTCTCTTTGATCTCGTACATCCGGTGGAGTGCTGGGCACTGTGCATAGCTCTAAGTCTGATATTCTTTGCTGTAGCTGTTGGATAACTTCTGCGAGCTGCACTACTTGATGCTCCATTCAGTTTTCCACCTTTGGCTCTAAGCCTGTCACAGAGCGAAGTGTTCTGTCGACTGCTTCTTTGACTTCAAGTTGTTCTGTGAGCAACTGTTCTATTTCTTTCTTGTCTTGCACCCTCTCTTCTTCAAAATTGGCTTGAAGTTTATCTTTCTCCTTTTGTGCAACCTGAAGTTGTTGTACCATTTCTTCTTGTGCTTGCTTCAGGGCCACTGTGGTCTGTTCTGTCTCTTCTTGGGCTCGACGAAGGTGGGCTTCAGTCGCATCAGCTAGTCTGCAGAGTTGGGCAGGTTCATTTGCCAACTTTGGTTCTTTTGATAACTCAGGTGGATGAATGAATACTCAAAACAATGGAACAGGTGTTGATCTCAATAAACACAGCATGTTAGCAATGAGTTCTCTTGTTGGCTAGGATACAATTTGCAAAAGTGTTCTCAGTTCAACAGTCGACAGAATAAGTAGACAACAATGTAACATATATTCTCCAACGGACAAGAGGCCTTCATCAATGCATTTATGTCCGTTACGGCACGATCCTAATGGTCTGATGGTGATCTTTCCAGTCATAATTGTTGTTCTAACCATTCGGGGCGTCGGGCTAATGGTTATAATGATTTCAAGGGATATATCACTCCGCCATGGTGAAGTGCCATGTTGTGCTATTCTGATATCCCGACGAAGTTCCATTTTTTCAAACCTTCCCTCTTTGAAGTCCCCTTAGGAACCTCCATCAAATTTTCTAGATTCTCTTTCTTTTTAATGAGATTTCTAGCCTTTTTCCCTGTGATATGCGTTATTGGGTTCCTCTTCCCATTCTAATTCTTATCTCCTTTTGGTATAGTAACTTCGCGCTATTGATATTCTTTCGTAGGGTTCAAGGGAAATACTTCTTCTTTGTCTAGGGTAGGTGCTCCATTCTTCTGTGAATCTTCTTGTGTTCGTTCAACTTCGACATCCAGGTTTCTGGTTTTAAATAGCTTTGATATATTCTCTTATTTTTCAATCCAGTGCACTATCCTCCTAGTCATGAAATCTTTTAATTCTTGTTTCTTTTGTTCTAAAAATTCCTCTTCTTTTCTTCTCATCTGATTTCTCTCAATCCAGGGTTTTCCTAATAACATAGCAAATGGGGCGTTGTTCTCAATAAATTTAACAATCTCAAAATCTTCCTCTGTCGTAGTTTCATGAGCACTCATAACTATCTGGGTGAGTCTTACACATAGGGCTATCAACTTTCCTCTAAATAATCCTATTCCTCCCAATGAAGGAATCATAACAGGCTTTCCTAAAATTTCCCAGGTTCTTTCTGTCATAATATTCGCCTATGTTTCCTCATCTAGAACATAGTCTATGTCGAAGTCTCCTATTCTTGTTTCTATGCACTCTTTTTCTTTGAAGATCTCTGATAATTTGATATTTCGGTGATCATTCAGGGTTTCTTTCATTTGCAGTAATATAGTCTCTAATTCTTTCTAGGGTTCTGTTGTGGTCTTAGTTTCTTAATATTCCTCAGGGTTTTCTTGTCTCATATTGATTCTTTAAACCTTAGCAATCATTCTAAGGAAATCCAAAACTTCATGATCCATAGCTTGACAATAAAGACAACTAGGTCTTCTACCAGGGCATTCCTTAGCAAGATGTCCTGGTATTCTGCAATTATAACAAAGAGTTATTCTTCTCTTTCTTTGAAATGATCCCCAAACTTTCATGTACTGCGCACTAGGATCATAGTAGCTAACCCACAAACAATTCTTTCTAGGTTCCTGCATCCATTTGTTAGTCCAAACATTCTTTCTATACATAGGAATAACATATCTTTCATTATTTTTATCAGATCTACTCATATCAAACCTTCTTCCATCTAGTTGTGCCCTACTTTTCAAGCTAGGACAAAATTGATCAAACATACCTAGATCCATACTTTTGAAACAAAAATTTCCACTTATCTTTCCTTTTTCAATCAAAACTTTTCACTGTTCTTACCTTTAACAAAGCACAAAGCCTTCAGATCTTACCTATTTTCTTCAGATCTAAATTTTCTTCTTAGCACAGAGCTTCACAAGTTAAGTAGACTACTGCTCACTAAAGCATTATATCTATGCACATATATTTCTTTTCTTCAGTTCCTAGCAATCACAGTTTCAGGTCGGATACTGTGCACTTCAGCAACAGATCTATGCACAGAGATTCTCTCTTTTTCTTTACTCCAGTTCCCAACAATCACATTGTCAGGTCCTGACAATGGAACCATTTGTTGGCATAGGGGCAGACCTAGGGTTCAATGCTACAACAACACAACAAAAAAACCCTAACTATCGGCCCTTTCGGTAACACCTGTGAAGCATATGAAGTCTCACCCGAGGTAGAGGCAGGGGTGGCTGCAAGACTCAGATGTCTACAACCTTAGCTGGGACACCAATATGTGATTATAACACCTTAAAAAAGCACTTAGAAGTTACAGTTCATCAGTATTTAACCAGTATCTACTTCACATATAAAACCCTAATTACAGAGCACCACAGTTTTCACCCAGATCTAGCCTATTCAAGAACTAAGCACATTCACATAGGTTAGATCTAGCATTCATCCATATTATTAAGCACAAAACATTAACATATCTATCTATCATTCATCTATATCAAAGTACTTAAGAAAGTAAACACATAAACACATCAGTACATCACACAAATCATAGCAACACAGGATATACGTGGTTCACCCCTAGCCTGGGGCTACGTCCACCAACTCTTCTTCTCTTTTATTATCTTCGGTCAATTAGCTACATGCACAAAGCCTTGAGGTCTTACTCTACAGAGGACAAGAGATCTGTGCACTTCGCTAGATCCTCCTTCCTTGAGTTACAACACAAAGCCTTCCACATTCTCTTACAATCACTTGCACTTAGCTGTGCAAGTCTTACACATCATGCACAAAACATGCACACTATCACTTGCACTTAGCACTTGGTATTGCTCACTTGTGCTTTTGCACTTAGCATCCATACACACACACATTTACATCGCCTAGATTTCTATTTATACATTACTAAAGAGGCCTACACATAGGTAAACCCATGGGCCGACATCCCCATACCCATTACATAAGCCCAAAACCAAAAAGGCCCTAAAAAGGGTTCGATATTCTATGATCTCTACTTCGACTTGCGCTCCACCTTCGACAGCCTGTCGAAGTCCCAAAAGTAGGTCAAAATTGACCAAGGATCCTCAAAACTTGGTCAAGGGCCAACAGTCCTCCTTGATATTTGCCTCTATCGCCTCCCTCACTGTCACCACCCTTTTGTTCCTCTTATACCTGAAATGCAGCCCGAGCATTATCTTACATCATTTGGAGGGAGTGGAAGCTACTGATATTGTGGTCGATGGACTTACAAAATTCACAAAAGGGGGTGTGCTTTGTTGCTTCATACTTCAGTAAGGTGGGCAAGTGGGTGGCACAAGGCCCCACTATAGACATATTTCACACTATTATGACTGTCTATATGGAAATGGGCTCAACCCGCCTATCAGTACAAAATTTGGAAGGATCGGGAACTCGTCTCGTTGATTCCCTTATGAGTGGCATGTACTGCACCACACATGTTTATGCATGAATTTATCCTTGGCCATATCTTGCAACTATGTTTTTAGGTTGGTCATTTGTGACTAAACTTGCACCAAGTCGACTGATGTTTTTGTGCGTCCATCTATGTCTTCCAAGCACATCGCGATCTTGACTTCCTCAGCCTCAGTCGTCACCTTTTGCTGGGTAAGAAGGACTCATATATGGTGGAGAAACTCTGCAATAAACCATTTTATATGTTGCACATACTGGAATATCTAGAAGGTCAGCCTATCCAACAAGATTTTGAACCATTGGTCATGGTCCCAAAGGATCTCTCCTTCTTTCTGCTTGATTTCCTTGATTTCGGTAATGCATTGGAACTCTGACTTCAACTTATGAAATTCCCAAAGATGATCCTATTTGATCTTAGCCAGGGACCTCACCTATCCTACTAGTGCATTAGCATTATATTTCATGTACCATGTCAAGGCCCAATCCTTGAACGCATTCTCTAGTTACGTGATCTTAGTCGCCTCGTCTATAACTCTCTTGACAGACCAGATTGCTCCGCAGGTGAATCAATGTTGCTTGACATAATACTTACCCGTTCCATGGAACATGAGTAATATCCATGTATTATCTTGGTTGGCCATCTTGGGACCAGGGTTAGTTCCACTCTTCTGAATGATATTTTCTAGATCCTTCCACACCACTATTGTTTGGGGTAAAGTATTGCTGACTTCACCTTCTCCTTCACTTGTGTCATTACTTATTTCCTCTTATTCTCTTTCCTCAACTTCAACCTCTTAACTTTCTATTGTGTGTTATTATTGATTAAAAATGTGTAATGGGGGTGGAACAAAGGGGTGTAAGACCATATTCTCCTGAAATTTCTTGTGAGGGGACCCAAAGAGCCATCTAGTTGTAGCCACACAAGACAATCCAACATTATAAATTTATCTCCCCTGCCACGAGGGGAACCTTCATCTTCCTTCATGTCTGGCACATCCAAATTCTTCTCCTTCTCCTCCTGATATGACTACGCGCTACCAACATGTGCTCCTGCCTCCAGGACGATCTGCGCATTGCCACCGCACGTTCATCTCTCGGTCCAATCTTCACACTACCACGTTGCGTAGAGTAATTTTCTGCACTCAGCACATGAATTCTCCATGCACTACTCACTGGGATTCTCAGCATACTACCACTACACCAAGAAGAAAAATCTCATTTAATTGGTGCCCCATCATACTATGCGACAACTTCTCTTTTTGTCAGCACATAATTGTGTCACCCTTCCTCATTTGAGTCCACTGGCACAATATAAATTTGCACCCATTCACCACACATGTGCACTCTTCCTCTTCACAAGGTTGTGGAATACCGCAACAACCAAAGGGTATGGTCTTCGTCACCTAGGACCTTACTACGACTATTGTCACTACTAGTATCTTTGATTCCAAGCCCCTTCGCAAGCCCGTCCTCTCTTGTGCTCCACTCTGGAAAAATATCATTTCCCACAATACTCCTTGGTGTGATATTCCTCTTCATTATGGGCCTAGCGCCTCGTTTTTCACCCTCAACTAACTCTTATCTATCCTTCCACTTGGGTTTCTCCCTCAGCTCATCTCTTCTTGCATATCTTTCGTCTCTTTTTTTCATTTTCTCTTCTGGGTCCATTCCAGTCCCCAACTCATCTCAACAAATTCTTGGATCCTCCTCTGTAAATGTGTTGAACTTGCACAAAATATATCTAGATAAATAATAATACACACATTTGCAGAGAGAATTAGAGAAAGAAGAAGAAGAAGAGAGAAAGAATGAAATAATTCTCATTAACCGTTAAGAATAATGAATAATTTACAAATGATATACTCTTTATAACTCAATGAGTGTGCACTGGAGGAGAACCAATGAATAATAATGGTGGTCTAGAGTGATCTGGACACACACCAACAATTACGGGAGTGAAATGACACCTAGTCTAGTCTCTCAGGCAGTTACAGGAGTGAATTGCCAGCTAGTTGAGTTAACTAGTCAACTAGTCTTTAGTTAACTGACTAAAAAGAGAGTAGTGAGGAGTTAAATCATGGAATAAAGGGTAATGTGCCAGTCTGGTGATGATACTAAGGCAAGTTCGAATTCGCATGGTGACGATCCCAATTTTGCATGGTGACAAAACCAATGCAACATCTAAACTTAACTCAACTAGTCAAACTGAAGTGTCAATTGAAAGAGAATATTCTCCAGGTGGAATATTCTCCCCTAAAATATAGGAGACTAGATAATGACTAATTATGATTAATAAACAAGGAAAAACCTTAGGAAAAACAAATCCTAGGTGTGTGTGAAGTAACTCCAACACCCCACCTGAACATCACTATGGTGAAAATAAAGAATGGGTTCTAGCAATGAGGCCATGTTAGGTACCCAAATACAAAAGATACACTGAAAATAAAGTGAGGAAAGAGGTAAAACCTCATGGGAACCCCCCCTCGCAAGGTACAATGTATGTAAAAGGAAGAAATACAATTGCTAGGAAACTGTGTCCTTCACTCCAAGACGAATTCATAGACAATGGAACTTTTGCTCAATGAAGATCTTGGTGAAGATGTATGTTGTTTGTTCTATTGAAGGACAAAACTGTAAGTCGATGACCCCCTCGTGTACTAAGTCCCAGATGTAGTGCATGTGGATCTCGATGTGCTTCATCCGCTGCCTCTGAACTGGATCTTTGCACAACTTCAGATTTCTCTAGTTGTCACACCAGATGACGATCGACTGATGAAACTGAATTCCCAACTCAGTGAGAAAATGTTGTAGCCACATATCCTGAATGGTTATGTTAACTACCCCTTTGTACTCTACCTCGGCTTAATATAGAGCAATGGTAACTTGCTTCTTTCTCGACCAACCGATAGTCCTAGAACCAAGACTGAGTGAGTAACCAGATGTGGACTTGCGATCAATGCTATCTCCAACCCAGTCAGAATCAGTAAATCCAATGAGATCTAATGTAGAGTCTTCTTCATAATGAATACAAAAGGTGATGGTGCCCTGAACATATCAAAGGATATGATTTGCATCTTTCCAATGTAGCTCATGTGACTCCTTCATGAACCTGGAAACTGTGCCAACTACATATGAGAGGTCTGGTCTGGAGTGTGTGAGATAAAACAAGATCCCCACTAGTTGTTTGTAGAGTGTGTTTTCAACTAGTGGAGTCTCCCCGCCATCCTCAAGTTTGAATCCTGATAGGAAAGGAGTTGGAGCAGACTTGCAGTCTGTCATGTGAAATCTCTCAAGGAGATCTTGAGCATACTTGGCTTGAGAAAATTTGATGCCTGATGCATCCTGATTGATCTCGAGTCCAAGGAAGGAGTGTAGCGAACCCATGCCCATCATCAAAAACCTGTTATGTAGAATCTTATTGACTGCAACAGTCGCTGAAGTAGAGCACCTGGTGATCAACAAATCATCGACATACAGAACTAAAAGTAGAAGTGAATCAACCATCTTGAGCATGTATACATTCAGGTTTGATTTACAATGTACAAAGTTCAGTGACAACAAGTAAGATTCCATCTTAGCATACCATGCCTTCAGAGCTTGCTTGAGGCCATAAAGTGACTTCTTT
>JASDQU010375747.1:1360-11392 GCA_032191745.1 Picea mariana
GGGTACATGGTTGAGACAAGTAGTTGATGAGTTGGCACATATATGAGGTGTATAGTTGATGATGTTGGTACATCTTGATGAGTCATAGTTTATGTGCATTTGATGCATCATTGGTACATATTTGGTGCATGGTTTATGCACTCATTGATGGTACAGGTTGAGGTATAGGTCGGTGCATGGTTGATGCACTTGTTTATGGTATAGGTTGATTACATGTTGTTTGATTAGGTTATTGTGATAGGTTATTTGTACATGTTTGGTGCATGGTTGATGCATTTGTTTATGGTACTAGTTGAGGTACAGGTTTATGTATGGTACATGTTAGCACAAGCTATTGGTACATGTTTTTTGGACAGGTTATTTGTACAAGTTTGTTGCATGGTTGATGTATTTGTTTATGGTACAGGTTGAGGTATAGGTTGATGTATGGTACATGTTGGCACATGTTATTGGTACAGGTTGTTACAGGATGATTACATGTTATTGGTACAGGTTGTTACAGGCTGATTACAGGTTGATTCATATAGGTTTACAACAGTATATCTCACAGTGATAGTGTGACAGTTGTTCCATCATTCTATTTCTACATTAGGGTGGTTGGATGAGGCAAGGACAGGTGGTTGTAGCCACCTTCTGGTTGTAGCCATAGAACATAGGGGGTTGTAGCCTCCTTCTGGTTGTATCTAGAGAATTGAGGAGTTGGAGCTTCCCTCAGGTTGTAGCCTGAGAAACTAGGGGGTTGTATCCTCCTTCGGGTTGTAGCCAAAGAATTGGGGAGTTGGAGATTCCCTCAGGTTGAATCCTGAGAAACTAGTGGGTTGGAGCCTCCTTCCAGTTGTATATGTAAAACAAAGGGAGTTGGTTCTTCCAATGAATGTAATTCTTAAAGACATATAATAAAAAGCATTATTTGGTTTTCTCTCGCTTTTGGTTTCCACGTAAAACACTCATGTACTGTGAATGTGTATGATTTCTCATTTTTTCATTGTTTATTTACTCTACAACTATTGGATGATAATGCTAAATTTATATAACACTTGCATTTTATGGTGAAAAAGGATTAAATTTCTCTATTACTAATTCACCCCCCTCTCAGTAATCCAACAATTAGTATCATATCAGGTTCCTTCAGGAAATAGTTTAACCACTGGAAGGAGATCATGGATTATTCTGAGAATGGAGTTCCAATGTTTACTGGCCATAATGGTTTAAAATATGAGATGTGGAGCGTAAGGAAAAAAGTATTTTTACAGGCACAGTGTCACTTTATTTGGCTATTAGTTGTTACATGATATTATAGTTCAAAAAGGAAAAAGACTGCTACCAAGAAAGAATTGAAGAAGAATAACAAAATAGAAATGGATTTCATCTGGGAAGGATTACCTAATATGGTAAGAGAAAAGGTTGGTAAATGTTCATCATCCAAAGAACTTTGGGATAAGTTACATGACATATATTCTCCACCCATCGCAGATTCAGAAAATGCCAAAGAAGATGCAGATACAAATCGAGAAGAATTATGTTCACCATGTCAAATAGACTCAGAAAATGAAGAGTACATAATCACCAGAGCTATGTTTTTTTTCTTTAATTGTGAAAAACGTGGACATCTTTAAATAGAATGTCATGAAGGAAATGAGATAGAAAAAATAATTGAAAAGGAAGACAATTATGAAGCAGAATTGATTAGTGCTTTAGATGAACTAAGAGAAGAAAATAAGTCACTCAAGAAAGAATTGATGAAACAAAAGGAAAGATTTCACATTTTTGAAGAATCCCAACAAGTCATCGAGAACTCAAGAAATCAGCTAGAAGAATCCCAAAAGATCGAAGAAAATCTTGAATACCAAAAGTGGTATTTGGAAGCCAACATAGCAACACATAAGGATGAAGTAGAAATGAGAGAGAATATATTGACAGATCATCTTAAGGAAATAACTAATGATCTAAACCAACTTGAGACAGAGTTTGGTCAAGAAGAGAAAGGACTTGAAGAAGAAATAATCACATTAAAAATTCAGATTGAAGAAGCGAAAAGAACAGAAGAAGTCATGAAGTCTCAGATGATGAAGAAAGAAGAAGAGGTTGAGAAGCTTGAAGAATAAGTTGTCACATTGAGAAGTAAAATCATCAAGCTCAACAAGAACATTGAAGAGACAGAAACATCCACATTAGTTATAGAGAATGAAGAGGAACACTCTAGGTTGCTAGAAAAGAAGAATGAAGAAAATAGAAATAGTTATGCAAAAGTATTCAAAGGAAAGAATCATGGTCAACCATAATCTAAGAAAACTATTGAAGATACATATTCAAGAAGACCATCCATGTTCAAGACACAAAGAAGCTTAAACCATGATCATGATCATTCAAGGAAGAAATTCAGAAGGACTACACCAAAAACAAGATCATTCACTCCCAGGTATGCAAATTTCTTTTATGGTCATTGTTTTTATTGTACTAAGTTTTGACATAAGGTTGCAGATTGCAGGGATTATAAAAGAAATGTTCAAGTGAGAAATGCCTATGTGTCCCCACGTGACATTGAATGTAACAAATGTCATAACTATGGACACATAGCTAGTGATTGTAGAAGAATGATTGATACTTCCATGAAAGAGAACACTGATATTATATATAAGAAAGTATGGATAAGAAACACAAAGAACAGGTGAACAAACACTAGCTCCCAGAGATCGCAAGATTGGCAATAAAACGAGATGAAAAATATTCTACAGAGAAAAAGAAATATGTCATATACATAAAGGTTTGGAAAATAACTGAAAGAAAAGAAGGACAGGTTCAAGAGAATGTACTTTTAGGCATTGTAGTGAATGATGAATCCACAAATAGAAACAAAGAAGTTAGAGGTCAGAGAGATGATGAATCTACTAATGAAGATGATAATGAATACACTTCATAGCATGAATTTTTCTGATCCATCTGTCTTAGAGACTCCCAGATAATATGAATAATAGACAGGGGGATTCTATGCAGTCGCTGAGATAGACCAGAGAACCATCCTTCGCGTAGCTTGCAGAATTTGAGTAGACAGATTCAGTGCATTCAGTTAGCAAAAGTACAATATGATAGATTAATCAATTGTAGTACAATGACATATACTTCATGATAGTACAATGACATATGATTCAAAATTATGGACAGTTGTGTAGCAGAGTCTTGAACAATATGGACATATATGGACATGAAATCATCTTTTCTGAACGGGGAACTTTAAGAAGAAGTCTATATTGAAGAACTAGTTCCTAGAGAATGGTACTCTAGACTAGATAAATATCTACATTAGGAAGGGTTCATAAAAGGAAGTGCAGACAACAACCTCTACATCAAGGGAACTCAAGATGGTATTTTATTAATTGAAGTTTATATTGATGATATTATTTTTGGAAGTATTGATGACAGGTTAAGCCATAAATTTGCAAAGGATATGCAGAATGAATTTGAAATGTCATTACTTGGAGAAATATCCTTCTTTATAGGTCTTCAGATACGTCAAAGCAACTAATGAATTTTTATTTCTCAAACTAAGTATATTAGAGAAATGCTAAAGAGGTTCAGAATGGAAGATTGCAAACTAGTTACCACCTATATGAAAACCAGTTGCAAGTTGAGCAAAGATGATGATTCAAAGTCTACAGACCAAAGGAAATACAAGTCAATGATTGGTAGCTTACTATATGTGACAACATCCAGACCAGATGTAATGCAAGTAGTTGAATAGGTGGTACTATTTCAAGAAGCACCAAATGAATCACATGTATTAGCAATGAAGAGGATTTTCAAATATATCAAAGGAACATGAGAGTTTGGATTATGGTATCCAAAAGGAAAGGATCTATCACGTATTTCCTACACATATGCAGATTGGGTAGGTTTCATTGATGACCGAAGAAGAACCAGTGGAGAAACGTTCTACTTAGATATGCAGGTTGATTATGATGATCCCATTCCAATCTATTGTGATAATACAAGCACCATCAGTATCTCAAAGAGCCCGGTGATGCACTCCAAGACGAAGCACGTTCAAATAAAGTATCACTTTCTACGAGAACAAGTTGTAGAGAAGAACATCAGAGTTGAATATGTGGGCACAAAATAACAAGTGGCAGACATCTTTACAAAAATGCTTCCAAGGGAAGCCTTTGAGTATTTTCGCCAGAGACTCGGAGTAATTTCTACTCCAAAATGAATTCTTTTGAATGCTTATCTTATGTCTTAGATTTACATGAGGAAGCACCATAAAAAGGATAATTCATGTTGGGGGATTATTTTTAGGAATATTTCAGTTAGGGGGAGTATCCCTAAGGACAATTCAATTAGGGGGAGCAACCCCGGATAGAAAGATACATTTTCCATTGATGACAGAGGGGGAGAGATTTATCATATGCAAAGGTAAATTCTTGGAGAAAGAGAAAAAATGCATGGTTCCAGGGGGAGTGATGGTCACAGGGGAAACATGAGTGGTATGAATTCACTATTGTATCAGAGTGTTTCCATCAATGCGAAATGGTTATTTTGTTTATTATTTGGGTTGGTTTTCATTGATGTCAACCCTTGAAGAAAGTCCGGTAGTGAATTCTGGTAGCACAGAGTTTTGGGTAATGGACCCAAGTTTGTTTGATGCATAATGGTATTAGTTTTAATATATTTGAAGGTAATACTATTATGGATGGATAGTACATGTCATGCCATTTTTGGTGGTATGTGGAACGTCACATAAATCCTCATGGTTATAAAGTTATGGCCATGTGAAGTTGGAGAACCATCATGAGTCATCTAGAAGCCCCAAAAGGTCAAAGTAGTCAAAGTGGTTTCAAAAAAGAAATTATTTAAATAATAAAGTGAAGTGATGAGTGTACTATAAGTCAAAGTGGATACAAAAGAAATTATTTAAATAATAAAGTTAATGGAGAAATTACTAAGTGGACAAGTGGTTAGAAGTGGGTTAGCCCTAAAATAAGGAAAGTGGTTTAAGATATTNGAAGTGATGAGTGTACTAAAATTCAAAGTGAATACAAAATAAATTATTTAAATAATAAATTTAATGGAGAAATTACTAAGTGGACAAGTGGTTAGAAGTGGGTTAACTCTAAAATAAGGAAAGTGGGCTAAGATGGTTAAAAGGTAACCCCTTGAGGAAGCTACATGAAAGTATAAGTAAGACGCAAGACTCTTTCATTTCAATCACACTTGAGCATATTGAATATCTACAAGTGACTAAGGTAACCAAAAGATATCTAAGACGAATTTTAGAGGGAAGATGAAGTAAAGAAGGCCGAAATTCAAGGGAGGATAAATTCTTTTGATGTTTCTTTCTAAGGTATGTTATTTACAGGTCATCTCACTATTTTCGCAATAATGTTTTTTCTAGAATGATTCAGACCATGGGACGTTGTTGAGGAAACATATCCAAGTAGTTTTGACAAAAATTTAAGCTTATGGTTCTTTGTATTTTTGGAGTTACACTCCGTGGAAAATAGGGTTTGTGGCTAATCCTGAAACTAGTCTAAAACAAGTACTGTTTCAGGTAAAAACATCATAACTTCTTCATAACATATCCAAATTCAGCAAGACCAAATGTATTGGTTCGAATACAATATGTAGTATTTTTTGTACCATTTTCAGATCCACACAACAAATATTTTGTGTGTGGCACGCTCTACAAGTTTGCTCTCTAGAATAAGCCAAAATTCAACAAGGTATGCCATTTTGCTATAACTCCTTTTCTGAGAGGTTCCAAGTAGTGAAACCTGGAGGAATTGCATTAAAGACACTGAAGAACATTGTTTACTATTTCCAGATCTTTATTCATTACAGGTACATAGTTATGATTATTTCAAGTTAGGGTTGTTGACTAATCCAAAATTAGTCATGTGAGACTAAAGTAAAGTTTGATGAAAATACTAGTCTCTTGTTGTTAACGTTAAGGAAGGTTTGTAGGTATGTGATCATATACACCAGGTCTATTACAAAGTTACAAATAAGATTTGGATGATGAAATTGATGAGGGATTTTGGTTGAGGTATGTTACAGATAGAGGTTTTATAACAATGAGGATGTGGCACATGGTTTGATGTAATGGTTTATGGTATTTGGTTATGGATAGTGTGATGTATTTCTAGAGAAATGTTGATGGTTATATTCATATATGTATTTGGTATATGGTTGAGGTACATGTTGGGTACATGGTTGAGACAAGTAGTTGATGATTTGGCACATAGATGAGGTGTATAGTTGATGATGTTGGTACATCTTGATGAGTCATAGTTTATGTGCATTTGATGTGTTGTTCCAGAGTTTATACTTAAGGCTTGAAAGTATAAATTCTAGGCATACAAAAATAAAAAGGGTCTATGATATAAAGAAAGGAAAAACAACTCTTTAGGGGAAGAGGAGCTATGGCTGATTTCTGAGTTGTCTTTGTCTAGCTTCCAATTATTCCTGGACGCTAATGTCCTGCTCAATGGCTACCCATGAACGCTCAAGTTCAACCCAGGTGGTAGTAGTTCTTAAGATGGTGTTGAAAAGAGTTAAAGCTATACTAGTCTAATCTGTAAGACCGGGTTCTATATTGGGTTATCTTGTAACAGGTATAGTCATGGAGGAAAAAGAGTTTTGAAGATTTGTTGTTTTTTAGGTTGTTGTTTCTACTTTGGATTATGTAAGAAAAATTCCCAAACTCCGAATTAATAGTATAAAAAAATCAAAGGTCATTTCTCGTATCTAAGTTAAACTGAAAATCATGCATGAAATAAAATAAAACATAAAGTTGTTCAACAATGTGAGTCATCAACCTGGAAGAATCTCACTTTGTGACAGAAGAAGAAAAGAGACAAGAAATTTTTTAATGAAGAATAAGATATAGAAATATAAGTAATTCATAGGTCTTGTACCTGGTGATAGCTGATATAGAGGAAAAGCTATAAATGATTAGATGACTAAAATAATCAATCACCACAGTAGAGGTTGTACTAAATTTCAGCTAAGCATTCATCAAAGATATATAAGAAATGATGTTAAATATGAAATAACAGGGGAACACATAACTCAAACTTGACGAGATCTGGAATCTTTGATTTGTATTTGTATTAATTCTGGAAAATGAAAAATTTCTCTACTACAATCGACCAAGGAAAAAATCCCCTTAGCTCATCTTTAAAAATTGTATTTATACAAAGAAAATCATCAACCCTAGATGGTTGGTATTCTCCTAATCTCCTAGGTGATAACGGTTATAGAATACAAAATTCAAACCATTTTGCTCGGTTACTTTTTAATTTTCTACCAGTTGGACAAAAATGAGCATACATGTGTTACTTCATCATTTCTTTGAAGCACATCCTTCACTCGGCCCAACACACTCAACGCACCTGTCTAGAAACTGCACCAAAATTATGGAAGGTTCTGATGTATCCTTTTCTTCAAACAGATACAACTTCCTCTAAATTTTAGGCAACCTGTCTTCAATCTTTCCCTTTTCAAACTTTGTCGACTGCAACTGTAGATTTAGCTTTATTAACCACTTATCCATTTGGGTGATGTCAAGCTGCTTCAATTGTGAAATTTCGAGTTGGGCTTCATTCCAGCTCTCCTTGATATGCAGTTGATGCCTTACAACATATATCTGTCCTAATAACCCAGGAAAATCACCTTTACCAATGCCCAATGTTTTTGTATCTAGCTGATCAAACACTTCTTCACATTCTTTCTTAACTTCTCTTGCCATTTTCTTGCCTTCAACAATATTGGTCTCCCATGTTTTTAATATGATGTCTCCCTTGATGTGTTATTATACAGTCAGCTTTGGGGTTGCTGGTACGTCTTATCAAGCTGAAAATGATACTTCCTTTTGGAAAGTAGTGTGAACTGCTATAGCCTCTTTTTGCTTGAAAGCAATGTTATCCAGTGAGTGGCTTATTCGCAGGAAGTAGTTTTGAACGATTTCTATTTTAGAAAGCATGTCTTGTTGTTCTACTTGTAGTTTCTCATGCACCTCTACTGCTTGGGCTTGAAATGATGTTATATTCATAACTTGTCCTTCAATGGACTTCAACTCAGCTTGTAGCCATATCACTAATTCTTCCTGCCAAATAATCTACACTTGACCCATTTGCATCTGCTTGTTCGCTTCATCTAAACTAGACTTCAACAATTGCATTTCCAGTTTGTCAACAGTTCTGGCGTGTTCAACTCTTTGATTTACCTCCTCTTGAATATTATTTTCTGTGTGCCTTATTTGGTCCTGCAACTGAGCTATCCTTTGATTTTTCTGCTTCAGTGTTGTTTTCAGAGAGTCAACTGAGAATAAATTGGCCATGGCCAAATCTCCCATAGAGCCTGCTACTTCTGTGGCAAAATCTTCCTCTTCTAGGTTCTACCCATCTATGAGCACTCTGTGTTTCTTCACCATTGTGCCTTATCTAAGATGCATTTCCTGTTTTACTACAACCTTCCTCTTCCTACTGAAAAAGTTGTCTGAGGAAGGTATCTCTTCTCTAGAGATAGGAGTAAGGTCACTTACATATATGAATTCCATGTGGGGGGTCCCAAACGTTGACTGTAGAGGAGTTAATGATGTAATAGGGATGCCCAATTCCAAAGTTTGAGTTTTTCCTGCTATTTTGGGGATATTAGTAGGAATAATTGATGATAAAGGAGGAATCATTTGACTTGACTTTGAAGGTGTCTCGAGCCTAACTTCTGCTTCTGACTTTGGGTGCTTTGTTTGTGAAGCTTCTGCTTTTTATGAAGACGCTTCAGTATTCTTTGGATTTTTTTTCTGCAGTCCCTTTGTCATGAGCCTCTGATCCGAAACCTGGGGGAATACTTCCTTGATATGGAGGAGGGGTTGTTGATTCTCCCTGTAGTATCTTCAGAAAACCACTTCACCTGTGCTTCTGGAAAGTCCAAAAGTTGGTCTGTAGGTCGGGTGATAATGCCTGAACTCTGTCTAATATTTCCTCATAGGCTCTAGCTCCCTTGAACATGTCGTGGATTCTTTGAATTTGATTTTGGGATTTAGAGGAGAAAGATTAGAAGAATAGGAAATAACAAGGCAATCAAGAATCTTGAAATTAACCGTTGAGAAGAAAACATTGACAATTATGTCAAAGCCAGAAACAGAGTGTATGTCTCAACAAATTCTATTCTTCGAACTTCTTTGCATAATTCAAAGTATGAATAACTTAAGAAATACAATGGAAACAAATTTACAGTGAATGAGGAAAACATCACTACCAAAAATGACACATGAATCTTGTAGTTGTTGTGACTGTATTATTGAATTGATGAAAATACAGAAGGCTCAGTGAGCTGTTTTACAAAACCTCAATCATGGTCCCCTAACTGATCAACCTCTTTTACACATTTGAATCACTGCAATTTATAAAAAATACTTTCCCCAGGCTCAGAAGGTCATATTCAACCACCTCAGCTAAGAATAACATAAAATCCCCAAAAAATCTAGAACTGCAAATTTGGCCGAATTTGTTGAAAATAGGGGTACGCTCAGTCATTGATTTATCCCAATCGGTGACACCTGTGAAAAACGATAAGAAGATTATTCTATATTAGCTTTTCTGGAGCAAAAACGTCCTTCTGTTTCTCAAATTTCATCTCCACCTCGCCGAAACAGCTCACGCAAAATCGGGGTTGTAACAAGAAAGACCAGAAATCCGAAAAATGAACCTGAAAGACAAATTTAATTATCCCAAATGGTGGAACCTTTGCAAAACCTGGGAGAGGTTTTTTTTCTTCAGCCCGTGATGAACAAAAAAATCTTTTGGTTTTTAAAATTTCATCTTCGTTTGCCCAGAATTCGCTTCGCAAGACGAGGTGTCAAAACTGGAAAAACAACAGTTTTGTGAAAATGGGGAAGGGCGGTTTTGGAGAGGTAAGTGGTATTCTGGACCCCCCCCCGAGGTGGTAAGTGGTATTGGGGGAGGGGGGGGTTCAAAATCACCTGGAGGTGACAAGTGTCCCTCCCAATACCACTATTCCAGATCCCCCCCCCCC
>JASDQU010375748.1:0-11392 GCA_032191745.1 Picea mariana
CAGAAGGGGATTTAATGACACAGAGAGAATTTTACTTTTCCCTGTGTATAACTAGTTTTACAATGTTTGATATATGTTACCAACTTAGGATGCGGAGGAACAAAGTCTGACCACTGAAAGTATTTGAAATAAAGACTCATCACAATGATATCATTGTTTGTTACTCTCAATTTTTCCTGTTTAGAGTTATTTGTCACTGCCTTAGAGTTATTTGTCCCTGCCTAACTAACTACAGAGACTATAGTTTCTGCGTGCTGTAATTTTGGGGTTAAGGGTTTCTGCGTGCTGTAATTTTGGGGTTAAGGGTTTTTTTCATGAGTTAAAATCATGTTTAAAGTTGTTTTTAAAATAACTAAAAGAAATATTATTAAATTATTTTTCATTGTTAAAAAAATTAGATTTAATATATTTCAATAAGTTTTAGATTATTTGTTGAGTTATAAAAAATTTAAGAATTAAAATAACTGTAGGATAATTGGTCAATGTTTTGCCTCTATTTTAACAAATCAAAATAAAGATGAAAAAAATCATTCCAATAAGGCCAAAATTTGGTGAATTATGGAAGGTTGATAAAGGTTTTGAAGTCTCAATCTGTGTCATTAAAATCTGTAAATTTAATAAGGCCAAAATTTGGTGAATTATGGAAAGTTGATAAAGGTTTTGAAGTCTTAATCTATGTCAATAAAATCTGTATGTAAATTTAATGGATGTTCATATTTGACAAAATTTGATCACCAAATTTAGATCAAAATAAGTCAAAAACATGTCAAAGCTTTAGTTCATTATCTAGTTCCTAAATCTATTATATGGCATGTCTTGAAGATTAAATTCAGTTTCATTGGAGGTTAATCATCATCATCATCATATAATATTTTACCAATAATATTCAATAAACTTTTACCTTAGGAAAATTCTATCTTAGGAAAGCTTTTTGGTCCTTTGTATATGATATATTGGAATAAAATGGAAAAAAGAATTACTTCTCTATAAACACTCTTTGGAATGCTAAAAATTGACATTATGAGGCTCAAAGTATCTCTAGTGGTTAAAATATTGATGCCATCATTTGTTTTTTGCATATTGCACCGAACCCATTATTAATAATCAATTTCTATCCAACGATGAGATTGTGTAGGTTCTTGGAGACAATATTGTTGGGTATAGTTGAACTTGAAGAATTTGTATTTGTATGGTAGGAAGAGCCTTTGGTGGTTTTCTTTATAAGGATTATTGGACTCATTACTTGGGAAATGCCTACCTTTAAGTGAGAAAATGAAAGCAACCAAAACCAAATTCGAGACCACCCTCACCTCAAACAACTTCGACTTCATCATCGCAACACTTAATGATGCTTCATTGGAGATAGCAAAGAAGCAAGAAGCTAAGCAGGAGGAGGTGTTCAGTCGGATTAAGGATGAGCTCCAAGGAGTGCAGCAGGCACTACAGTCCAGCCGTGCAGTATCCATTGCACCCCTAACAGTTGGAACACCAGAACTAGGTGATGAGCTCGCTCAATTACACCGCATTGCTGATACAGTTGAGGCTCAACTTCGACAAGCTCAGGGAGAGACAGCACAAGCCACCCAGGCTTTAGCACAAGTACAGAAAGACCTTGAGGACCAAACAAGTGTTGTAGAAAACGAAAATCTTGCTCTACAAGAGAAATGGGATGAAGATAAAGCAGAGCTACAACAAAGCAAGGAACAATTGCTCGTCAAGAAACTTGAAGTTAAGGAAAGGGTCAACACATCACTTCACTCTGTGACAATCGTCGAAGTATAGACCGAGGAACAAGTTCCACAATAGGTGGCACAACTGGAAGAGGTAATCCAGAAGCTACAATAATGCATCACCGACTTAGAGATCTGTGTAGTACCTGAAACCCCATAGGAGATAAGGAACCAAAGAGAAGCACCTGCCCACAGTGAATTTGACAGATTAAAAGCTCTTGCCTTGGAGTGCAAGTAGCTCAGTACCCACAGCGCTCAGACCTACAAAAATCTCACTGAAAATCTAGAATTGTAGACACTGGAGACGCAGCTCCAAGAAGTGAAGAAGAACGCAGATACACTGCAGGCACAGCTGAAGGCCTTGTCAGCTGTAGAAAGGATGAAGAGATCTCAATAACAACACACAACTCAACATCAAATCCATATGATTCAAAGCAAAGTGATGGAAGTCACTCAACGACTTCAACCTATGCAAGACAAGGCATGTTTATTGTTTATAGAGGTCGAGAGCCAAGGAGCAGAGCTAGAATAGGTCGTCCTCATGGCAGAACAATGCCTAGAAGGGCTAGTGAACGACACAGTGATCCAGGAGTTCACCGAACAAGAGACCACAACAGAGTAGCAAGTCGAAGTAGCTTGAGCCAAGATTGAGGTGTTTCAGGCAAAAATGCTCAGAGCTGAGTGAATCAAGATGAGTCACAGGTGAGTGTTGGGGCCATGTTGGCCCTTGACCAAATTTTGGGAGTTTCTTGGTCATGTTAACCTATTTTGGGACTTTGATAACCTGTCGAAGGAGGAGCGCAAGTCGAAGCAAAGATCACAGGATCTCAACCCCTTTTGGGCCCCTTTTTGGGTTTTTTGGGAATATGTAATGGGAATGGGATGTCGGCCCATGGGTTTACCCATGTTTAGGCCTATTTTGTAATGTATATATAGAAGGATAGGAAATGTAGAAAGAGGTCGGTGTGCTAAGTGCAAGAGGAATGGCTAAGTGTTAGATCTATGTGATCAAAGGATTGTAAGTGCTCTGTGCATACTGTGTGAGACTTGGAGAGCTGAGTGCAAGTCCCTGTGAAAGACTATAGAAGGATTTGTATTGTAACAAAAGGAAGGAGGATCTATCGAGCTGCATAGATCTTCTATCCTGTTCAGAGTAAGGGTTTTGAGGCTCTGTGCTTGTAACCGATTGACCAAAGACTATAAAGAAGAAGAGTTGGTGGATGTAGCACCAGGGTGGGGGTGAACCACGTAAACCCTATGTGATGTGCTTTGTGCTTTGTCTTGATGTATTTACATATTATATGTGAAATGCTCTGATATGTTTAGATAGATATATTCATGCTCGGTGCTTATTATATGTGAGAATGTTAGATCTGATCTAGATATTCATGCTTAGTGCTTGATATTCTCATTCTGATCCATTTGTATATGCTAAGTGCTTGAATACTGCAGATTAGTGTTAATGTTGTGAAGCTCTGTCTTATAAGAGAAGTGGTTATTGATTGTATATTGAGGAACTAACGGTGCTAAGTGCTTTATTAAGTATTATAATCACATATCTGTGTCTCAGCTAAGGTTGCAGACACTTGAGTCCTGCAACCACCCCTACCTCTACCTCAGGTGAGACTTCATCTACTTCGAAGGTGTTGCTGAAAGGGTCGGTAGTTAGGGTTTTGTTGGTGCGTTGTTGTAGCGTTGAACCGTGGGTCTTCCCCTATGCCAAAAGTCACCAATCTATTATGGTATTTTTTCTCACAATGACTTCACTTAACGGATCAATAAGATATCCCTAGGATTGGCCTAGCGATTCTATGGTAGATATTTCTTATGATTCTCCTAGAAACAAGCAAATCATTACATAAGGAGGTATGATAATGGATTACCTTTTCCTGAAGGTTGTCCTTAGTGAATTTGGGTTGCTGCAGTCTTGAAGTTCCAGTCTCAGCTTCTACAACCTTCTCCCTATACACCAAAGACAAAAAAATATCATTCTTCTTGTCTTCTTAGTGTTATAACCCTATATCTAATTAGATTTCAATCAAATCTACAACAATATGAATTAGATCTAAACATTTTCTATTCAATTACAAACATTCATAGGGGGGAAACCAAATGATATATTAATTATAACCAAGATATTACATCAATATCACATACCTTGAATGCAAATGCATTTCTTCTTGATTCCTTGCTCCTTGGCTCTCCTTGTAGCTTCTTGGCCAGGCTAGGCTCACTCACTTCTAGCTGTAGCAGGTACCTCTGCAGTTGGACAACATAACAATACTCTGAATTGTTCCTCCTCTTTCCCAAGGCTTTTCTTTGTTATATAGCTCCTGGAGGAGGCTTGGGAGAGGCTTCTAGATCTTCTAGAGGCCTCTAGGGACTCGAATGATGTGAGTTCTTAGGACTTTGACATGAATATCTAACTCATCCTTCACCTATCACCTTGTAACTCAATTCTAGAAGTTTGACAGTGCCTCGCTTGATGAGCTACTAGTGGCCACAGAAGGCCTCACTTTTGTCCACTAGGTGACCCACAAGGATGTCGATAAGGGCTCAAAAATGGTTCAATTCTTAGGGAAAATATGTATTTAGGATTTTATCCTCTAATGGCTTCCTCTCTAGCCTATAGGGTGGAAATTAAGGCTATAACATACACTCTTCCCATTTGGGTTGTCTTGATGGGCGAAATTGACCGCTCATCAACTGGAGGGGTGGATCCAGTCCGGGATTGTCTAAATAACTCAAGGCGTTTGGGATGATCCACTCAAATGAGTTTAGCGGCTCCGTTGGCCAATCTAAGTCCTAGGAAAACGAAAGAAAAACTAAGCTAAAGAAACTAATCTAAGTGAAAAAAAACAGCTACAACAAACTATATACAAATCTAAAGCATATATACAGTTTACTAACTAATACTATAGAGCAATCATCCTACTTATTAAATGTTCAGCTATAATTAGATCTCAATTACATATGTACAGTATTTACAGATTATAGATTTTGAATCGAAAACCTGCAAAAATCATTTGTGAACTGTCCTATGACAACAAAACTATTATTTTTTATTTTTATAATTTTTATGAGAAAGGAATAAAATGAAAACTATATAAGCTAAGCAATTAGAATAACAATTCTAACTGTAAATTTGAACTATATATCTATCTAAACTACTGAGAATTATCGAATTTATTAACTATTAAATTGCAAATAACAAACTGACCTGAAGTATTGCTTCCTATTTGTCCTGTGCACAGTACCGATTTAGTTGTTCGATGGGAGGAAACCCGCACCAGATTTTCCACAAGCTTCTTGTAAACAGGAAGCAGCAGTGCTCTTTGAATATGAATGAAAGAACAAACAAGACATAAAACGACAGAAATCTTAAAGTTTACAAATCATCACATTTAGATAAATCCCTGTGCAAAGATTTGCATATAATCGTTCATTTAATTAAGAAGATAAACCTTCTGTCAATTAAATTTAAACAGAGTAATTGTTGTACGAGAAATGAGATACATCATATATGGACAAAATTTAAATATTAATACATCAAATTGTAACAAATCTCGATATCTAAAGTAGTCAATGATTTGATTACAAATTAAAATGCACGAAACTTGAATGAAAGTATGATAAATTGAAAGCTAAAGCTGTTACAAAAAATCCACTTCCATTCGAGTTTGTATAATCATAGGTCCATAGTATTTGTTCTCCCAACATTGATGGGTTCTTTAAAAAAAATAATGAGTATATAAAGGCCACAGGGTAAAACATACCTGTGGGAATTATAAAAAACTGTTTGCAAAAATATGGGAACGATCTCCCAAATCTCTATTTCTGCCTAAGACTAACAACTTAAAACAAAACTATATAACTAAAAGCATGTTCTAAACTGCCACAGCATGTCCAATTTCCCATTGAAATTCATGTGTACCTGTAGGTGAACAAGAATAAACAATTTTTAGACAATGTTCAGTTGTAAAATCAACAAAAATCCAACTTTTATGACTAGCTATAGAATCTCATGATTTTGTAGCTGGTCATATTTACAAACAAAATCGTTTTAAATGAATCCAAATAATAACAAGAATGTATATAGTGAATCAAACAACGCTTAATTACTAATTCAAAACAAGCAAATCATTCTTGGTAAAACAAACCAAATCTTTTATGCCAATTCAAAATAAACGAAATCGTATTTGAATCAATTTCAATCGAAACAGACTATAATCAAACTAATTCAGAGAAAACACAATCGGCTATGCTAATTTAAAACAAACTAAATCGATTATGCTAATTCAAGACAAACCAAATCATATTAAAACCATTTTATACTAATTCAAATCAAACAGAATCGTTCAAAAATCATTTTGATGGTCCTCTGAAAAATAGCCAGCTCACAAGGAATGTGACTCGATGATGTATTTCCCACATGAACACAGCAACCTACCATTACAATATCTAGATTGGAATTAAACACAGTTATCTTAAATCCAGTAGGGCTGGGGCTCTATAAGAAACTTTCTTCTGATGCTAAATTAAGCTTAACACCTTCTGAATTATTGTTTCGAATAACATCACCTCCCACCTTAATGTCAGTAATAATGCAAGTTGTCTTTCCAAAGAAATCCAGGGGAAATTCTGGGTTGATCCCAACATTTGTTGTATTGTTGAGGATGCCGGGACCTAGCTTTTTCATCTGTTCTAAATTAATGTTGCAATCATGTCTTAGTAACTCCAATCCTTGAGTTCCACTACCCATTCCAAATGAAAAGATCTGCAAACTACCATCATCATGTAAAAAGAAAAAAAAAGAAAAAAAAAAGAAAAAAACATTATTGTTGTCCTTAGAGAGAGGCCTGTAAGTTGCAATGCCAACCCATGGACAAGATGAATTTCCAGACAATCGCAGAAGTTGTGCAGACTGGTTGAATATTCTTTAAATTGATCAAGGATTCAACAAGGGGCGAGAGTGTAGGAGGGGGAATGGAAGGACGAGTGAGAGGGGTTCTAAGGCACAGGCCAGGAGAAACAAACATTTCAGCAAGTGCAAACAGACCAAAACGCACTTTCCAGCCATGGAGAAAAACTAAGATTTGACCTGTATAGGATGAACTAGATCTCTGTAATAACCCAATTTCTGAGGAAACCACCCACAATGAAGGTAAAGGGGCTAATTTCAGGTCTGGGTTTTCAAGGGTTTGATCTGATTCAAAACCGTTTGCCCAGAATCGCTCACACAAAAACATGTCTCTAGGAGGCAATTACGGGGTTAGCCTAAGTAGTCTTCTCTGTCACTATCAAACAATAACAGACTCTGAACACCATGGGGTTAAGTTCGCACTACAAGAGCCAAGAGAGAACACACAGTCTATACGGTAAATGGTGAGGGGGTTTGATAGGGTAGGCACAGGACTGAATGCTCGCTGGTTTTCCCAAACAGAGGTAGCCCGAAATGCAAGGCAAACGTTAATGCCTATGCGTGCGAGGGTGGAGGAATGAATTGAAACCATGCATAACATTCATTTTGACATGTACTATTGACTGTGCCTTGGTAATTCAAATCATTCACATCACAATCCATAGATTTTTACCCAATATCAAATAGATTATTCACATGAAATCCATAACATTCATAACCAAAAGATTATGACCAAATATCCAATTACTATTTGAAAACCATAGTGTTCACAACCAACAATTGGTCCGTATGTTAAATCAACAATAGTATGTGTATGATTCAAAGAAACCACTACATCGACCATTGCACCATGGGTTTAATCACAATGTTAATGTGTTCTCATGAAACCATTGCACCAAGGAATTTGATGAAAGACAATAGAATATCATACCACCATTGTATCAAGGATTCAATCACAATCACCAGAATATCATTGCATCACAAACTTATAAAATGAAGTCATATTAACAAAAGTCAAATGCAAAGTGAATCAAGGCTTGGTGTCTTGCCAACTGTATGACCATTATTGAGTTAGAGGTGAAAGGACCACATGAACAAGAGTATTCATAACAATCCAAGGATGATTTTAACGCCATCGACATGACTTACAATTCAAGGTTTTCACGCTTGCAGTCATGAAAATGAAAACAAAAGGCAGGTGTGTGAATGTGCAAGATAATCGTGTCATTTTATTTAAAAGATTGTGATGAGTGTTAAGGGTTCAAAACCCTTGTGTAGGCAGCTTGTAAGGAAAAGATAAAAATGTGAAATGGTTGCCAACAGGTTGTCAACCCTCCTAGTTCACATGACTTTTTGGATAGTGAGCTTCCCTCATATGAGGCCATCCCCAAAGTCATGTCTATGGATGATATGTATCATTGGTCATATTTTTTTCCTAATTTGGAACAATTAGAGGTTGACATGGAGAATCTCGACTCAGGATAGGAGGAATTTTTTGGTTCATCTAGTGAAGTGTTAAGTCTTGACCAGATAGTGTTTGGGATTCCTTTCTTGGAACTTGCCACTAAATTCTCCACTCCAATCCATGCCAAAAATGAATGTATCATAATTTTCACATATCTTGATGGGAATCATCAAGGAGCCACGATAGTTCACGAGACTGCTCATAGTTTTCTTCGTTGAGATATTCTTGACAATGACTTGGTTCTAGTTCATGACTGAAATCATGATAGTTGAGGAACATGGAAATTTGAACTTATGTGGCATGGCCCCAACATGGTGTGCCATATGTTGTCCATAAGGACCTATGAGTTTGTGGATGAATGGAATCATTGGCCTCAGCCTTGAAATGGGCTCTACCCTAAAAAGTACTATGTGTAAGCCGCCATGTGCATGCTTTGTACCATATTGTATTTTAAGGTTTTTGTTTTTCGAGTTTTGTATTACAGAGCATGAGTTGTTATTTGAGGTTTCTATTGGATTTATTAACTTATGGACTAGTGTTGTTAATCATATATACATGAATTTGGAGACATTTTATATTGTACTTTTATACGGTGATCGTCACTAATCCATGAGGTATGTGTTATAAATTGGTATATAGTGATAGGCTTTTCCCTACAATACAATATTTCATATTTAACCATCACATTTTCCATCATTGTGCCTTAGGTTTGATCCTGCCAAGTTGTGAAATTAGCCTTTCTCTTTATTACACATCGTAACTTGCACAATAGTGCCTACCCTTCATGGGAACCCTACTAAGCATTCCCTTCCCCATTTGGCACCCATGTTATAATTATCTATAGGCTTGATAACCCACGTTTAGACCCACGATGACTAAAATTTGAGACTTATTCTTCTCTCTTAATATTTTTCTAGCCACTTTCTGAAGGGGTTCCTATCATCACTTATGTTGCTTCATGGTTGCATATGCTTTTTTCTTCTTATGTCCTAGTGCATACTACTACGTCATTATTTTCTTTGATCATGTTTACCGCCATTGCAATAACTCTTGACCTCTTATCATTTGTATTGATTTGCCTTCATTTTGCAACCTTCACCCTTAGAGAAAACTACTTTGAGTGGACATTATTTTCCCAGTACCTTTTCTACATTTGTTTTGCATAGGTCTATTCCATGTTCTTTGATCTGTAAAATTTCGTCGATATTCCAATGGAACAGTTCGTCACAACATATATGATAAATAAAACTGAAATCTACACTATGAAGGTTAAATTCCTTCAGATTCCATAATATTTTGTTACTGATTTTTTTCGTATGCACGAAATAAATCAAATGTGGAAAATAGAGAACAATAAAATACAATCACACACCATGCACAAGATAACACAAATATTTTCTCTAGGAAACCCTTACGGGAGAAAACCCATCCAGAAGGTGAGGCTGGTATGCTCTCTTTTCTCTGGTTTGGAATATGATGCAAGTATAAAGGAGAAGGCACTCTCTATGGAGTTACCTGGGACCTATGGCCTATTAGGATGTTATGGAATATTAACCCCCTTTGTTATTCTCTCTAATTTCCCACTCTCAATTGTTCTTCTCTATTATGGAACAAAATACAATAATATAGAATGGAACCCCTTCTCCTCCTAGTGACCTAGTATTTAACATAGCCCGATAGCCGTCTAGGGTTAGGGTTTTGACTTCCTCAACCTTCAATTGTGATAAGATTTTGGACCTTCTAGAATCTTCTTGAAATTCCTCATGTGGCCAGCGCCATATGCATGAGAAACGAAGGCTGTCATGGCATCCTCTCATACCATGGTGGTCAACAAGATAGGTCAAATTGTGAGAGGCATACATTTTTCATACGAACTTTGATTGATGCATGACCTGCACTATAACACACCCACTATCATAATTTTTAAAAACTTTGGATTAATCTCCCACAAGTGAGAAATCTCCAGAAAACTGGCATTTGCGAAATGCCAACCCCTAGTTAAATATCGGGATTCGGGGTTTCTAATGTCAAACTCATTCACCCCCATGACTCGCAATCCTCCGTATTCCGATGCGCTCCTCATGCATTAGCTCCCCAGGCCAAGCCTATGGTTCACTGCCTTTACGGCCGTGGTCTTACTTCCTCTCGGGCAACTCCTATCGAAGTTTCGGGTTTCCTGATGTCGCAATTCATGAGTCCTCGGAACTCGCGATTCTCCGATCCCCAATATGCCCCTAACGCATTAGCCCTCTAGTCTAGCTCCATTCTCGTGTGACCTTCTACCATATGTCCACCACTCTATAGCTACCCATCGGGGTTTCAAGGTTTATGATGTCGCGATGCACATGCCTTCACAAATTCCGATTCCTCGATCCCCGATGCCACTGGGCATGAACTCACGGCCAAGCTTGATCTTCCGACATTTGTCCCTTGTTCCGGCGCCTATGGACCACACTTCTTATGATGGCATGGAGTGACACCTTTCCTCCACTGGGGTGCTATAACTAGGGGACCGTCGCGTTTCGGGATTTCACGATTCCTCCTGTCGTGAGTTTCTTGTCATCGAGAATCCCGAATTGTTGAACCTCGAACCCTCGGGATCTTGTGACATGCGTCCTCATCATGAACAGCTCAGATCTCATCGGGAAATCGCGGGTCGCGATTTCCTGATGCACAATTTCCTTACCATCGAAAACTCGGAAGGCACCCGATCCTTTGCCACCTGTCCTCGCGGATGGATGGCCCGGATTGATTCTCGGGGTTTCGGGACTTATGAGGTCTTGGTTCTCATGGCCTTGAGAACTCCGGTTTTCTGATGCGTCAAACTCCGATAGCACCTTAATCTCTAACACCTGTCCCTCGGATGGACGACTCAGATCCTATCGGTAAATCGCGGATCGCAATTCCGGATGGCAAGAGTTCTATGTATTCAAAAACCCCGATATGCCGAACTCCGACTCTCTGGGATCCTCTGCCACGTGTCCCTGCTGTTTGACGGCTCAGATCTTGTCGGGGTTTTCACTTGGATTTCCCCGAGTACTTGTCCACGGAAATGCCGATCTCCCGATGGCAAATATCTCGATTCCCCTCCGGATCTCCTGACACGCGTCATGCATAATGGACGGTCCAGATTCAATCGGGAAATCGCGTATCGTGATTTCATTGTGCAATGGTTCTACACTCCTAAAATCCCCGATAAGTGAAATCCCGATGCCTCCCAGAACGTCGACACGTGTCCTGCCGAGATCTACGGCTAGGACTCTTCCTCTGCATGCT
>JASDQU010375751.1:0-11271 GCA_032191745.1 Picea mariana
AAGCAAATAAAAGGATAAAGTCGACAGAGAATAAACCAAGAGAATAAAACATGACAACCTGACATTCCAGAAATAGAAGAACAACAGAAAAGCAACATGCAGATTGAAAAGCAAAAGAAAGAAGTTGAACAACCAGTTGACTGAACTGGCCATGCATTGTAATGGGGTATTTTTGGTATGAGCATATTAGGGTTTTTAGCCCTAGATTTCTATATAAATATGTAATGGGTTGGGAGACTAGGGGTTCTGTTCAGTTTTGTTATGTTATGTTATGTTTTATCCTGTTTTGTTATGTTATGTTATGTTTTGTCTTGTTTTGTTATGTTCCATGTTGAGTTCCAGAGTTCTTGAATGTAACAATCTGTTGGTGATAAGAATGAATAAAGGAATGTTAAAGAGATGATATTGAATCTTGTGTTGTCTGTCTTTTCTATGTTTGCTTATGGATTCTATTTGGATGCATCGTAGAGTATATTTGTCTTATGGTTAAATATGGTGCAATGTTCATGATTGTGACAATAACAAATCTATGCAGTAATCTGGAATATAATGATTATAGGAATCTAAATCATAAGTAAGCTAATACTGAATAAGAACAGAGTTACGCACACAAATGTAATAAGGAAGGATTAATCAAACGATTTCCTCCCATTCCCTCAATACTGCAGAAGCTTGGTTCTTGCAGTCCCAATAGATACCTTGAGAGAGACTTTATCTACGCAAGCAGGTGATGTCGAAAGGGCCAATGTCTAGTGGGTTTTGTTGGTCATAGATAAACCGAACCTAGGCTCTTACAACTTGTGCACAGTGCCAACAAATGGTTTTGTTGGTAGGACCGAGAATTTGTGATTAAGGGGATGTTTTGGAGATCGACTAAGAAGGAGATCTCATAATGGTTGGAAAGAAGGAACGAGAGTTTGAATGACAAGAAAACATGATTCCTCGAATGAGTGATAAGAAATGGATGCAAAGGTATGTGTGCACAGATCTGCATGAAATTTTCTTTGGCAAATTTGTAATCATTATGATTGAATGGATAGAAAGATTAGTGGAGAAAATTGGAATATATAGCGTTACAGAGCCAAAGAATTTGACACCTGGATTGGTAAGACAACCGAATTCTGTAAGTAACCCAACTACTCGAGCAATTGATTTTTGGTTGGATAACATACTAGGAGGTTATGTTATAGAATTTGCAGTAGATTGTATTCAATCATACAGTGTCACAGAAAGGGACTTTTTCAAAGATCCCAGTTGGAGGTTCTTGAAATCATTCGGCATGTGGATAAAGATGATATTGTGTGAGAATCAAGTGACGATCATGGAATCCAATTGCTAAGGGGATTTACACACATAGGGGAATCGAGGGATGACAAGAGGATCATTTGAGAGAATGAATGAAGCGATGAAAAAGGAAGGGACGAACTAAGGATGCAAGAAGACAGTATACTAGAGAAAAAATACTAGTTTGGAGAGTTGTGCATAGGAAGGCGATGCAAAAGGAAAAAGAATGGGGTTTAGAAAGGAGAGCCACAGAGTGAGCTAGAGGGGAGATAACCTTGCGCACTAGTCTGAATCGTGGAGATACCATATATAGGAGGAGAGAAAGAGGAGTTTTAGACGAATCCAGTAATAGAAGAACCGATAAGTCTTTCTTAGAAAATATCCTGCGTCAAATCCATGACCCCATGTGTGTCACCACAATCAAAGATAACATTTGAAGAATTTTCAAAATCCATCGTAGTTAGTTAGGGAGCATAGAGTAGTAGCACTCAGAGTAGTGGAAGTAGTGCACAGAGTCAGAGTCAGAATCAGAGTCAACCATCATCGCCAAGAGGAGGGACTACACAAAGAAACAATGCAGGGGTAGATAATACTCTTAGACTTCCTAAGTTCCAGGGAGTTGGTTCAAAGGATCCATAACAACATCTGTTTGTCTACGAAACAATTTGGGTTGCTAAGAACATATAGGATGAAGCTGTGAAGATTGTGCAATTAGAGACAATATTTAGAGGTTGTGCACTAGTATGGTATATGAAGTTGGAAAGCATCACACCTACAGAACAAGCCAGGACATTGGAAAAGATTAAGCAAGTGCTACTGAAAGAGTTCAAGAAGCCAAAGTTAGAGTCGCAATACATAACAAAACTAAAGGAGATTAAACAGGTACAAACAGAGTTGGTATGGGATTTTGATCAGAGATGTAAAAATGTGATGCATAGACTGACTTTCTAGATCCCAGATCAACAACATCAATAATGGTTTATTGTAGGGCTTCTACCACACATTTGTAGGCCAATGATCCAAAAGAAGGTTACATTGCATCCTGAGGCACTAGAAATTGCAATGAAATTGGAATCATCTCCGGTGGGAGACAATGGAGGAATGGTGCAAGTTCAGACGCACTTGGCTGCATTGACAATTCAATAGGCGAAACTGACAAAGGGAAAGGAGAAACGTGAGCAAGTTTGGTGTAGAAAATGTAGGATTGAAGGCCATCACAAGGTCGAATTCTCAACATTCGCTCCGTATCTGTCAACTGGAGTGTCGAATCCATTACCAGGGGGGGTATTGTGAGACATGTAAGAAATGGGGCCATCACCCAACGGAGTGTCCATTACCACAGAAATATCAAAGCACCCCAAGGAACTTGTTCTGCAAATTTTGTAAATCTATGGGATGTGAGGAAAAGGATTGTCACATGTTCGACTTAATGAGGGAGTGCACATCGATATGTACATGATTCTGGAGGAGAATGCTGCAACAAAAGGGGGTGGTCTACAATATAGCAATCAAAGAGGTTTCAATCAAGGAAACAAAGGAAACTTTGGCAGAGGTTGAGGTAGAGGACCAAATGTGTGTTATATTTGTAATGAACTTGGACACTTGGCATGGGATTGTCAGAATCCATGTACAACATGCACATACTGCAGAGCATTGGATCATGCAACAAAATATTGTCCTTGACTGGTTGCGAAATGGCAAGCTAAGGGTAACCAAAACCAAAACCAAAACCAAAATCAAAATCAAAATCAAAATGTGTAGAAGATATCAATTGAAAAACATAATGAAGGTTCAAGAATAACAGTGGTTACATACGGAGGAGCTAGAACAGGGGTTGGTATGGAAAATGGAGGAAAGCAGACTGAGCAATGGGTAAGGAATTTAGTAGGGTCTATGTCAACCTTTGATTATCAAGAATAAAAGAATACATATAAAAAAGAAAGAAAATAATTACTTGGGCAGGATTGGGGAGCATCAACATCATCTGTGCCTCGTATAGAAGATCACATTGTGGCAGAGAAGCCAACTGGAAAGGTAAGCACGCTAACAAAATTATTGAGGAGTTGTGTAGAGCTAATGAAGGATGAAACCACGTTGAGAACACTATATGACATGATTTTTCATTGTACGCAAGGGAGGGAGACTCCCATTGCACAAAGAATGGTAAATTAGTTACTGCACCGGAAGAGGACTAACGGAGAATTCAATTTAGTGCGCAAATTGGAGAGTATGATGTTGATAATGTTATCTTGGACTTAGGTTCTGACATGAATGTTTTACCTAAGAAGACATGGGAGTTGATGGGAAAACCCAATTTAGTATGGTTTCTTGTTCAGTTAAGGCTCGCGAATCAACACAAAATGGTACCAATTGGTCTTTTGGCAGGAGTACCTATGAACATAGATGAGTTGCACAACATGGACGACTTTGAAGTTATTGAGATCGTGGACGACAATTAACCATATCCAACACTGATGGGACTAGAATGCGATTTTGATAACCAGTATATCATCAACTTGAAAAGGAGGGAGATGATATTCTAGGTTGGAGATTCAAAATTTACTGCCTTGGACCCATTAGAAGGAAAAAGATACATAGATCCAACAAGAGGGAATGACATTGACAATTTATATAATATGATTGCGTGGAAGGAGGATTACGTCAATTTGACATCGGATGGTGTGCTGAGCTGGAGGAACACCATTTCGTGCGAATTAGACTCAGAAGTAGGTCTAGAGCATTGGCAACAGAAGATGCATGAGGTATCAACTAGATGATGTGAATGCATAACTCGATCCTTGTGTTGGATTGGTAAAGAGTTGTGTGATCCACTCATGTATGATGGATTAACAGATATACGCATGCTTGTAAAGGCATTTGAATTTCATGTACCTGAAAAACAAAGGATATTAGCACTAGATGTTGTCTTAAAGGTGACTCTAGATAGATGGTGGGATGCACATAGAGAGGGAATGAAAGACCAATCACAATGCTACAGACTAATTCACATAAGGTTTGGTATTGAGGAAGAAAATATTGCGTAGAAGTAAACAAGAGAGAGTGATCCAACAGATCATGTTGAACAACGCAAGGCTTTATGGAGTTTAGTATTGAAAACAAAATGGACGCACAGATTTATACACACACTAGACACAATTCTGAAGAACTGATATCTGGACTTGGAAATATGTAGGGAGACAATAGGATGGGATGAACTTGTCCATAGGTTCAAAATCACACTCACATTTCAACATGAATCTCCATCAATAGATGTAATGCTACAAGATATCCGAATGAAGATCTTCTCGGAAGAAGGGACGATGGAGGTTGTACCAATACGCAGTGGGCATAGAGCCAAGATGACTGTCCATGAGCTATTGGAGTGCTACAATGTAGTTAAGGAGGAGCATGATGAAGAGGATCCCAGAAATGTACAAGTACCCGAGATAGAAGGAGAACGAGCAGTAGAAGGGCCAGAACTCGAATCCACTACATATACACAACCTATAAAGACGCGAAAGGTAAACATTGGGACGACAAAGAATCCCAAGTTCACATAGATACATTATTATTAGAGTGATGACACAGTTGAGAAGATTGCAGATTTACTACGAAAATACCAAGACCTATTTCCAACGACATTTCCAGAGATGAAGGGGATAGCGGGAGACTTAGGTGAGATGAAGATACCACTGAAACCAAGAGCTAAGCCAGTGCGATAGAGGCCTTATAGATTAAATCTGAGGTATAAGGAGAAAGTGAAGGCTGAAATAGACAAGATGTTGGATGCACGAATCATCGAACTGGTAGAAGAATCTTAGTGGACTATTCCAATGGTGGTGCAAGACAAGAAGACGGGAGGAATCGGAATCTGTGTAGATATGAGGAAGTTGAATGATGTGTGCTTACATCATGACCCATTACCAACACCCTTCATGGATGAGGTACTAGAGAACATAGGAGGCCAGGAAACCTATTATTTCACATATGGATTCTCGGGGTACCATCAGATAAGGACTGCACAAGAGGATCGACACAAGACACTTTTGTGACTGAGTGGGGGAGTTATTAGTATACAGTTATGCCATTTGGATTGAAGAATGCCCCTGCGGTGTTTTCCATAGTAGTGGTTGGAGCATTCAAGGAGTACATCCATAAGTTCCTAGAAGTCTACTTGGATGATTGGATGGTGTTCGGTCTACCAAAGGATCATATAGAAGTCCTTAAGCTCATGTTGGATCGGTATAGGTCATGCCAAATTTCGATGAACTTGAAGAAGTGTATCTTTTGCATAGAGTTTGGAATTATGTTGGGACATGTAGTGTGCACATAGGTACTATTAGTAGATCCAACTAAGATCGCAGTAATTCTGGAGTTAGACCCTCCTGCATCGGTTAGACAACTGAGGGAAACATTGGGTCATACAAGCTATTATAGGAAATTTATCAAAGTATATGCATAGATCACAAACCCAATGGAAAAGTTACTGGAGAAGGAAGCAAAGTTTCAATGGAACGAGGACTGTCAAAAGGGGTTGGACACCTTGAAATAGAAACTGGTAACCGCATTGATTTTGATTTTTCTGGATTAGAACAAAGAGTTCCATGTACATGTAGATGCATCGTTCGTAACATTGGGCACAATACTATCCCAACTAGGGGAATGAGACATAGATCACCCAATTGGTTTTTCAAGTAGGAAGTTGTCTATAACGTGGAAGATTTATACTACCACAAACAAGAAGGATTGGAAATGGTCTATGCACTATAGAAGTTCATGCATTATTTATTGGGGTCTCACTTTAAGATGTATGCATACCATTATGCATTAACATACTTAGTCAACAAGCCAATGTTGCGGGGGAGAATATGCAGGTGGCTATTATTATTTCAAGAATATGATTTTGAGGTTGTAGTGAAACCAGGGAAGCTAAATGCAAGACCATATCATCTATTGCGCATTATGTCAGGAGAATATGCAGGCAATTTAGATGATAGCTTCCCGTATGCAAATCTATTTGCAGTAAGGATGGTGGATGATCACTTCTAGGACATTGTACAATTTCTAAGTACATGCATGGCTCCATCAGAGATGCCAATAGTGCAAAAGAAACAATTGGTAGTGAGAGCAGCAGATTATCAGTTGATTGCAGGGAATTTATACAAGTTGGGTGCTGATGGAATACTGAGATGTTGTGTGCTGGAACAAGAAAGACCGATGATACTTGAAGAAGCACATGATGGAATTGCACGAGGACATTATGCAGGGCGGGAAACTACACATAAGATTTTGTGTGTAGGGATTTGGTGGACTACACTTCATAAAGATGTGAAGAAGTACTATTAATCATGCGATGTATGCAAACGTCAAGTGGGAAAGCCATCTAGGAGGGACGAAATGCCTTTGAACCCACAAGTTACATTGCAATCATTTGAGAAATGGGCCATAGAATTTGTAGGTCCAATCAACCCACAAGCAAGAAAATCAAGGGCAAGGTACATAATCAATGCGACATGGTATTTGACAAGGTGGGCAGAAGCAACACCCTTTACAAACTGCACTACGGAGACTGCTACACGGTTTATGTTTGAGAATGTAGTCACAAGGTTTATATGTCTGCGCATATTACTCAGTGATCAAGGTACACACTTTTTAAACAAAACAATTACATCATTGACTAAGGAGTTCTAAATTCATCATCAAAAGAGTACCCCATATCATCCTAAGGCGAATGGAACAGTGGAGACTTTCAATAAAATCTTGGAGAATGCCTTGACACAAATTTGAAATGTAAGGCGAGGCGTTTGGGACTTAAGAGTTCTTGCAGTATTGTGGGCTTACAAGACTACAAGTAAGAATTTGATAGGGCAGACACCATTCAGGTTGTTCTATGGAAAAGAAGCAATAATGCCTATGGAGTTTATCCTACCTAGCCGACGCATTGCAACAATCACTGATCTATCAGCATTGGAGCAATAGAGGAGAGACTGATAGAGTTAGTACAACTTAAGGAATATTTGTTTGTCGTGGGTTTCCATCAGCAGGTTTAGAAAGCAAGAGAGAAGGCTTAGCATGATCGACACATTAAACAAAAGAAGTTTCAAGTAGGAGATCTGGTACTACTCTATGACAACAATTTTATGTAGCATGTAGGAAAGTTTAGAATGCATTGGTTAGGACCCTATATGATTAAGCAAGTAATAGAGACAGGCGTTGCACAATTGAAAACCTTGAATGGAGAAGTCTTTGAAGGAATGGTGAATGAGAGTCAACTAAAACTAAAACTCTATAGAGATGTTTGACAGTCTGCATAGTAATCTGGGTTGTGCCAGAACATGTGTATTATAGTAGTTATACCATAGTACCAAGGAAAACAAGGGAAAAGAAAGAAAAATTAGAAAAGGGAAGAAATCAAATAAAAAGTAGATGTGGGAAAAAGAAAAAGAGTGTTCGAGTACCAAGGCACAAGAACTTGTGCAGAAGGGATGGTTATCACGCATTAGAATGGAACTGCATCAATTCACAAAAGAATACATAGAAGAGACATACTACAACGCACGCATATAAAAGAGCAAACCAGTGCGCAAATTTCCAATGACAAGACAGTTAAAAACATTAGAGCATGGAAACGATGGTTATGAAACATGAGTGACAAGTCATAAAAGCACCGTATAAGTCTTAAATGGTAAAAGTCGTCAGAAATCATGACAGATCGATAGTACGAGCGAAAAATCACACGACGGATTTGGTAATAAAGAAGCATTTAGTTAACAACTCAGCAACCATGGTAGCGGATTGGACAAGGTAGTTAAGGTAGGATGAGACATGTACAGTTGGAACAAAGACACAAAAACAACAGAAGGTCTTGAAGGGTAAGTCATTGTTGCATGCGAGAGAGAATAGAGTCGAGCTACCAGAGCTAAGCTACAACTACCCGCGAAGAGATGCAGAGCTAGTCTCGAAATCCATCACAAAAGTGAAATGGCACCACCCAAAGTTGGAGGACCGTCTGCAGTAGCAAGAAAAAAGGTGAAGTAACCAGTAGCATCACCAAAGGTTGAGGAGGTGGCCGGAGCTTCGGCTTTGGTGCCACCAACAAGATTTCACAGAGACTACATGTCACCGCGGATGGACAATGCACCATATGTCAATGTACCATCCAATGGGAAGTACCCATTGTCGATAGCACCAGTTCTGAATGGTGTAAGTAGTGACGAAGATATGCTCGGGAAGATTTCCAACCTTAAGTTTATGGACCATGATATCATAGATACACAGAAATCCCCTGAGTTGGCCAAGGATAAATATTTGCACACAAGGAGCATCCTAGAAATTGGAGAAATCCTGCTCGAGGCACAGGAGTGGGCGTTAGGGTTGCATAAGGCAGGAATATTGAACATATTGGAAATTTCAGGCGAAGTTTTGAAATTAATGTGTGTTCATGGGGGGACACTTTGGTTGGACTCCCTAGTAGAAATCAATATTGCGTTGATTACACGAATAACATGACTTCACAAAGACCTGACCGTTCTATTTTAAAAAGTAGGAGAACGAACCCTCTCAGAGTTAGTGAAAGAGATTTGAGACATTTAGAGGGAAGAGAGGTATGGATGTTAAGAGCGTCAACGATAAAAATGCGAGGTTTGTGACACAGGTACCAACTGCAATCATTACAGCCGTGAAGAAATGTATGGAAGGAGTTCAGATGAACTGGGATACCTTTTTCTTCAACCAATTTTTATAGGATTGCACGGAGGCCCAAGAAAAGGGAACTTAATTCCATTACGCATGGTTGTTGATATCAAATTCCATTACGCATGTTGGTCGGGTGGAAAGAACCAGGGTATTACCAGCGAATGTGCACATTAGGTAGCAACAATCTAGCTTAAGATATGGAAATTTATGGCATTCAACAATAAAGAGAAGACAACATGAAAATAACGCTACATTTTTTGTGTACTTGCAAAATATCACATATATAGTTGGGCACACACCATGAATATCCGCCGAAATGGTAGCATCATATAAATATATTGCGCAATTTAGAGCAGGCATGCACCATATGTACGTGCACACCATGAAGGATCCAACGTACCAATGGTTGCCAACCAGTTACTGGTTGACAACAGAAGTGTGAAATTGATAGTCAATGACTGGGAGGAGGATTGGAAGACCCCAACAGAAAAGACAGGGTCATCAAAAGGGAGGAAGAACAAGACAAAAGTGATGAGGATTAGGGTGAAGAGAAAGGCAAGGATCGAACTAATGGTGCAGGTGATATGCATGGCCTATTGACATGAATAAAAAGGAAGGAAAATGGGGAAGAACAAACAAGAGGGGTGCGCAAGAAATCTAAGGCGTAGAGACATACCCCATCTTACATATTGTCTAATGATGATATGGACAAAATTGGTTACCAGATACAGGATACCATAAAAGAAGTATGGGAAGAAGCAATAAGGAAGCAATGAGAGAAACATAAGAAAATGCAGGATCAATTGGGATTACTCCAGCAGATGCTGAAAGAAACAAGCATTACGACAACACACAGGTATGAGGAAGGACTGTCCACGAGGCCAAGTAGAGAAGTAGAAAGCGCGCAGTCGACCCTGACACAACTAACAATAGGGCATAGAACCTTACAGATTGAGACAGATGTGTTGGAGTTGCCAATGGGCGAGTTACAAGAGTAAGTAAATGCTTTGGTCCATCTCAATATAGTCATATCAAGGATGCCCATGCAAAGGTTACATGACTTGCAAGCAGGATTGGTGCAAGAAATGAGGAACATAGGAGATGAAGAACACAGAGAGATGGAAAGGATAAGGGACAAAAGAGCCCAAATTATAGAAGTAGTATGACACAACACTTCAACAAAAGAGGGAAGTTGAAGGTAAAGTAGAAGAAGTTCCGAAGAATAAAGACGAGGCTGAGGAGAGATCCAAGAAACCATTAAAGGAAAAGGATGAAGTTGAGGGCATAACACAAAGAACCAAGGCAACGATCCAAAAGTTATATAAGACAATTCCTAAATTTCCCATAGTAGTCGAGGCTACTATGGAGGAGCAAGTGCTAAAGATTGGTGAATTCATTAAGGGCTTCAGGGAGCAGATCCAAGACTTACGGTTGAGAAACATGTCGGGAACACCACTAGAGGTGTGAGAAGGAAGAGAAAGAATGGAAACCACAATAGTTAAAAACATTAAGAAAGTAGAAGGAGAATGTGCTAAGCTTTGTGAGGAGAGCAAACATATATGGACCGAGTTGGTAGAAGACCCAAAGATTAAGGTAGTGGAAGCACGCTTAAGGGAAGCACAAGAGAGAGCACATCGCGTTTCATAGAAGATAACAACACTTCCACTAATAGATCGAATGGCAACCATTTTAACATAGAGGAATTCATGCATGAAGGTAGAGAATATGAGGGATTAGAAAAATATCCTTCAATAGAGACTAGGACCACTACAGGAAGAGGAAATGAGGGTAATTAGAGAATTGGCCATTGTGCAAGGTAAGGTCAATCGAGCAACGATTGAAGCACAGGAGAAACTTACAAACTTGATTGTGCAGGGGGCGAAGGAGATAGTAGCAACATAGGCCACAATCACCAAAGAGGTGGAGGTAGCAAAGGCTACCTCTCAAAATTTCATTTCGACATGCAGGCCTGAGTAGCTCGGGACGAGCCACATGTGAGTGTTGGGGGCATGTTGGACATGCAACTTTGGAAATAACTTTGCAGTTTTGATACAGTTTTGGGGGAAAATACTAATTAAAGGAAAAGTGTAAAGAAGGAGAAAGAAAGCTAGGGAGCGTGTAGCTAAGGCGTATATGCTATATATATGCGCCTTATAGTAGTCACTAGAAAAATACAGGTAATTTAAAGAGGAGGCTCATTTTGGAGAGATGATTCAATATGAGATAGTTGAAGGAGAACAAAACGAAAATTTAGAGGCCTCACACTATAGAAGTTCCTCCAGAAAGGTGGGT
>JASDQU010375754.1:0-11464 GCA_032191745.1 Picea mariana
AAAAAAAAATTGCAATGTTATGTCCTTGAATCCTAGTGGTCGTTAGGATTCAAGGATCTATCCTTAAGCTTGTGTATACAATCATTGAATTCCATCCCAAGAATTTCAATAGTGCATGCTCTTTTGTTCTTAGCATTACTTTAGTGCATCCTCTAAATTTTTCTTCATATGTATTTTTATCGCAAAACCTATGTTCATTGCATTATATCAAATATAAAATGAATTTCTTCATATGTGTTTTTATTGCAAAACCTATGTGCATTGCATTATATCAAATATAAAATGAAAGGTAATAGTGAAAGGGATGTGAGAGTTGTTGTCATAGCCTCTTTTAAGTATTTATAGTTGGTGTTATGTCTTCTATGAGGAAATTTTTTGTCGCTAAGATTGTTGGAGTACTTATTAGTTTTGATATCTTTAAAAGAATGTATTTTTAAGGAGTCTTCATTGTATCTAGAATAAGTTTTTCATTTTTATATTATCTATATATTTTGTATTTTTTTTTTAAGAAACTATGGGCAATGGATAAATAATTCTTGGGTTGGAAAATAAGAGAGATAGAAATTTGATATATACAAAAGTGGGTATAAGTAAAGTTGTTATGGTTCTTTCTAATACAATTTCTAAGTTGTTTTAAATGGTCCAAAGATATAATGTTTCAAATCATATTGATTATTGATTGTTTTGAGAAATTTGATGTTTAGATAGATGTTAAGTCTTAGAAAAATCCCTAGGTTATGTATGAAACCCCTTATTAATCCATACATACTGAATTATTACATTTCTAGTGTTATATTTGTATGTCGGCTAGAACCTTCATTGCACCCTTTCATTATAATTGTACCCTTTGTCTCCTATATATATGCTAAGGAGACCTATTCTTAGGATCTCATTATCTCATATCATATTGCATTTTGAATTGCATATATTGTAAAAGGAGTTTCCCCCCCTTGAACTGGAATGTATTCATTGACTTTTTGTCATTTTAAGGCATTGGATCATAACATTTGGTGTGACAACATCTATCCTATAGTTTTCCTTCTTCAAGAACAACATCTTGGAATTTTTTTTATAGCTTGTTTTATGGGCTGCTTTAGATAGCACAATTTGGAGGTTTCTTAGAAGACAAATCTAGATACTTGTGGTAAACAATTAAGGTTTTGTTTCATTACACATTTGGAGATATAGCCTATGAAAGATAGGGTTGTTGACTCATCTTGAATTTAGATTTAAGCGAGTCATCTTGGGATGTTTTCTATAACTTCTTTTTTGGGATGTTTCAGACATGGAAATTTTGTGGTGACTAACGAGACATCCCCTAGTACATGTGGTCCAAATTTCATCTTATGTTTCACTACACTTTTGGATATACAGTCCATGGAAGATAAGGCTTGTGACTAATCCTGAAATCTATTTTAAAAAAGTCAACTTCAAATTTTCACTGTAATTTCTTTTCTACGAAGTTCCTGACTATGAAATTTTCAAAATCCTAAGGATGCATAGAAATTCACATGTGAATTTTTTTTCAGAGTTTTGATCATTATAATTTGTGAGATATAACTCATGGAAGTGTGGGTTGTTTACTAGTCCTGAAATTAGTCTTAAACAAGACATTCTGGTATTTTTTCTATAACGTTTTATCAATGAAGGTTCAGACTATGAAATTTTTGAAGAGTTTAAGAAGTCATATCATATTACTACAAGAAAATGTTTTACACTTATAAGGGTTCAAAGTTCAAAGATATATCAGTACAAAGGTCAGTCATCCAGTGATACTCCAAATTAAGGGCTTGAAAGGTATGCAACTTACAACTGGCATAACATTTTATTAGAGGATCTATTTTTGGTAATTCAAAATTTGTGATAAAGAGGAAAAAGAGGAGTATTAATATTTTTTCACTTGTAAAAGGGTTCTACAAGAAATAATACTCATGTTATCCCTAAATTTTTCACTAGACTGCTATAGGGAAAAGCTAGGGAACCTCAGTTATTGCAATGGTTTGGTTTGGTTGATAGGTGGATCAAGTAGGTTGGATAGGTTGAGGATCTGATAAATATCATCAACTAAATATCAAATGATCAGAAATACTTCATATATTCAGGGGCATTTGCGTTGATAGCTAGATATTTAATGGACAATGTGATAAGGAGGAATAGAAAATAGAGATGAACACATAATATGACAATCTATTAGAATCATATATTCACCAGGAAAACATTTCAAACTGCAAATCATATTTTGGATCACAATGAAATACTTGAATACAAATTACAAAGAAGAGGAAATTAACAGTGAAATATTCACTACAATCATATCTGAGTTTGTGTGACAATTAATGCATTGCAAAAATTCTCTTTATATTCAAATAAGGTAGAAAAACAAAGTTACAATAGGTACACAATCTAACCATCATAATGTTTGAATACCTGAGCATTAAATGATACAAACAAATGAACTCCTTCGATACAATCCTCAGACCTCCCAAAATTGTCACCACTCGAAACCCCCTCTTCTCAAAGGGAATATCCCCCAAAAGGAATATCCTCTCACTGATTTTCTTTTACAATATATAAATTTATCATTACAAATCTCGGATCCAAAATAGGTGGATCTACAACCAACTAATGAATAGATGGATATTGCTGACATCTAATCTCCCAAATTGAATTAATGAAGTGGTTGCTAGATGTTATCTTGACTAAGTATATTTAGGAAACCAAATTGGTAAATTTATAGAAACATAGCATTCAATATATATTCACTTGTTTATCCCCAAACATGGCATATTTTGAAAAAAGAAGAAGATTTTTTTCTAATTTGGCATGTTCTCGAAAAAACCTATGTCTTCATCTTTTGATATTTGGCCCCATTTACTCGAAAAGTGTGCCTGAAAATGATCTAAAAAATAGTCACCTACAGGTCATTTTGTAGCACATATTGAATTTTCCAAATAAGGGGCGCGACAAAAAACATTGTTTTTTTGTATTGTGCATTTCTGTAGCACATATCAAAACTCCAGAACAAATGTGCTTCCATATGACAAAACATTACAGACTGAAACACTTGCAACAAAATTCATTCAAACCTAAGAAGATTATGCTTTTTGAGGCAGTTTTATTCTTCAAACCCTTTATCTTTCTTTTATATTCATTGATGGGAATGATAGGTTTTTTCTGTCAAAAATGAACTTTTGATTTTATTACAGAGCATCACTTCACCATCACCAATCTTTAACCTTAATCCAGCTGGAAAAAATCCCACTTAATGGACTCATTCTCTTTTAAGATCCTAAATAGATATGAAGATAGATCACAAAATAAACCCACAATATCAACAATAATAGACCAAACCATTCACCAAAATACTGAACACAAGAATGTATACAAAACCCTTGAGGTAGGGTAACACCATATATTAATTCTTAAGGAAGGATAACGCTCCTCAATAAATTCTTGATACATTCACAATATTCTTCACTATGTTTCATTACATTGCTTACACTTCTTTATATAGCTCTCTCTATCTCCTAGGAACCTTCTAGAGAGCCTTCTCCTATTTATTGAATTTAACTACCAAAGTGGGCCTTTATTAATATAGTGGACCTAATCTACCTTACATTGAATGCCCACATTCTCATATATTAAATGACTTCCACTAATAATACATAACCACATTCCCACTGGGTACCTCCCTAGGTACCCCATATTACCTCCCTAGGTATACTACATTCCATCCCCCTTCACATGTTTTGTCCTTGAAACATGAGAAGAAACATAAAAATATGAATGCAACACATATTTATCCATACTAACCTTCAAATCTTTAAAATATTGAACATTTTTACCCTCAACTTGTGTGCTTTCGATATTCTTGGTAGGAATTTTCAATCTATTAACCAACCACTTTATTATATCAAAACCATTAGGGTAGGGAAACACCATACAATGGATCCTATTATGGAAGGGATCCTCTCCTGTTCACTTGCCTCTTCGAGGGGGCATCCTCCTATTGAGCTAGATATAGATATATATAGATACCACTTGTTAAGTACCTGAATAGATATAGAGATAAATCTCAAAACAAACCCACAATATCTTGTTACAATATCAACAAGAATAAGCCAAACCATTTACCAAAATATTGAACACAAGAATGTAGACAAAACCCTTTAGGTAGGGTAACACCATATATTAATTCTCAAGGAAGGATAACACTCCTCAAGCAATGCTTGATACATTCACAATATTCTTCACTATGTTTCATTACATTGCTTACACTTCTTTATATATATCTTTCCATCTCCTAGGAACCTTCTAGAGAGCCTTCTCACATTTATTACATTTAACTACCATAGTGGGCATTTATTAATATAGTGGACCTAGTCCACCTTACATTGAATTCCCACATTCTCATATATTAAATGACTTCCACTAATAATACATAACCAAATTCCCATTGGGTACCTCCCTAGGTACCCCATATTACCTCCCTAGGTATACTACATTCTCCACTTATAATTCAAATAAAAAAGAGTCAAACTTGTAGCATTCAAAATTGATTTCATTACTACCTCCAACAAATTTTCAAATGAAAAACATAGCAATGGTAATTGTAAATGGACTAACTGCCACCATGAATATAAAAGATTCTTGATCTCATCACAACATCCAGTATAATCCTCTTCATAAGGAATGGTAACCCAAAAACCAATGAATTCTGCAGCTGGGCATTCTTGACATCTGGATGCTCATGCGTTGAGAAAAACTTAAAATCAATATTTGAATGTTTGTTTGGGCTATTTGATTTGACACCTCAAGCACTTGAAATTGTTCTCACTTGATGGCTTAAGTGTTTCTCTTAACTTGGAGATTGGAATGACCTGAAATTTTTTAATAAAAATAATAATAACCTAAGCATGCCCGAAATCCTGATAAACCATATAAAACACAAAAAAAATTAATAAAAATTCCATTTTTTTTACAAAAATTTATAAAAACTTGTACGTACTAACATTTGCTCTTTTGGGGATGATGATTTCCCTTGTGAAGAATCAAGAACTATATATTATTACCTTTTTGGGTTCATAACACAAACATACTTGAAACAACAAGGTTGACACCTCAACAAATGTATGAAAGAAGAGCAAAGGGACTATGTTTCAATTTTGATAGCAAGTACAATAAGTGGAGTAAAAGTAGTGAGAAGAAATTATTCTACATAGACTGTGAAGAGGAATAACATCAAGAATTGGAATTGTTAGTACCTAATTTTGTAGTATCAAAATTTTCACTGTCAGTGTGTCCCATAAAGTTTTGGTCTTCCAAAATCTAAGTGCATATTCAAAGGTTTTGTCTTTGAAGAGGTATTGAACATAAGGTATCGGATTTATCAAAAATTCAAAAGGAGTTGCTACATGAAGTTTAAAGTTCTGGTAGTAAACTCTCATGCTATGAAAATGAATGTGCTGCGAGAAATGTCTGGTTTCATTAATTTTCACTAAAGGGTCAAGGTTTGAAATTCACTTTATGCAAAGGTGTTTTTATTTTCATCAAAAGCATTGGGCTGTAAGCCCAATTTCTAATTGGTGTCAAGCCACATGCCACCAAATTCGACCAACAAGCTACCAAAATTCCAACCAAGATCCAAGGCATCGAGAAAGCGCCCACACATGGAGCGCCAAGGAGAGAGGCCTACATAATTTGCACTCAACACATCGATTTGTTGGTGGTACACTTGTATTTATCAAGTGTAATAGTTGATTACACTATACGCATATGGGATTATTCCCATTACACAATAAAAGGTGCCTTTCTCTAGTGCCATCATGCATTAAACGTCAAGAGATAGGGTAGAACTCAGGTGTCAAACAAGCATCAAAATATCATCTAAACACCAACACAAACATCTCATGAGAAGTGTAAGCTATAGTCTAAGCACCAAGACCCAATTCCAAGTGCCCCATCTAAGTGCCAAAGTGAAATGGTTTCAGCATTGTTTTGGTTTCATTTCAAGACCTGTTTTTTTCTTGGATGTCTCACGGTCTTGTTGTCACACCATTGCACAACGGGTCATACTGTTTCATAGCATAAAACCCTGTTTGCAAATAAGACTCTCATCATTGTTTGCAATAATATTGATTTACAGTCAAAATCTATTTCATATTTTGATACAGAGTTTAAGCATCCAAAGGAAATTTGATATTAGATAATACAGGTGGAAAAGCAGGTGGTTAATTTTGGTCAACAAAAGGATTCCTCAATTTTTGGATAAATGAATAAGGTGTCGAATAGCCTCATCATCTTATCCGCACTCAACTTTTGATCCCATAAATCGAGGCATTATCTAAGGCATTCATCTATCATGTGACAGAATTTCAAGGAAGCAGCTCCAACATTTCCAGATTTCTTACAACAAATCAAAAATTGTTTTTATTTTTGGATAAGATTTTATTTTCAAAAATCTTGAAACAACTTGTAGATTGTAATTTTCTATAAATTCTCTTCATGATTTGTAATGGGGGGGAGGGGAATATTCCCAATGAGGAAGAGAGAAAAATATGAGAACCCTGAGAAGACTATGTGCATCATTGTAAGCCTAAGGGAAATTTGTATTCATAACTTCATATTATCAAAGATTCTTGAGAGTTTCATTATCGGTCTATAATTTTCTTTGTTCCTTATATTATTTTATCCTCTTGAATAAATTGTAGTTTTTGAGCATCAATAGTTGTCCATGAATAATAGATTCTTATGTAGTGAAGCCTCATTGTATTTTCCTATCATTTGTGTGATCTGTTCAAGCATCATTATCCATTCTTTAGAAAGAATTTATGTTTAGTGGATATTCTATCTCATGAAGGTGCAAAGTTGATCTAGCATAGGTTAATTTGTGATTCATATTTTTTATCTTTTTATTCTATCTACCATAATGAAAAACCTCTTATCTAATATTTAGCTCAATTTCCTTTGATCCATAGGACGTTAACATAATACTCCATTCCCAATGGTCTTGATATATGATATATATGTGATTATTACATTTTTTTATCAATATTCTTTTTCCTACATTTTTTATCCACTAATACCATTTAAAAGCCTATGATCAATTTCAAGATTTGCTTGGCATAGTTCTAAGGTAGTGATTAGAACATATCAGGCACTAACATCTTTTTGGCACCATTGTTGGGGAGAGGAGGAACAAATTTATCTTCCCTATACATACGACAACGATCATTTATATTTCTTAATGGTGAAAAAAAACTAGACACAAAATTTGACTCCAAATCATTCACCTTGAGACTCCATGGTTGAAGAATCCATGAGTGACTCCATTGGTTGAGAATGTCAAAGACATTTGTTGTTGTTTTAGATCAAAGGTTTGCACCTTTGAATTTATCAGTAGTTCCTCGCTATCCAAATCTAGTGCCTCATGTAGATGAATGGAAAGAGCGCCTTCCCAAGTTAAAAGAAGGTAAGAATGATAGTCATGCAAAGCACTTGTTGTAATTTCGTGAACATATGCATCAGATGAATATTCATCGTGAGGATGTGTTGATGTAACTGTTCATGTATACACTCGAAGGAGATGCTCATGAATGGTGTTGGTCTCTTTCTCCTTCTATCATATCTTCCTTGAAAGAGTTTCACACAATATTTGATACTTATTGTAAAAGGTATTTTCCAGCTGAGTCTCTTTTTGAAATTTTTTGTGAGGAATTTGAAGCATACATTCATCATACAATAGACTATGCTTCGAGTATTAAAAAGGAAAAATAATTTATTGTTGAAGGAGATCTAGTTGATAAAGAAGTGGAAGAATAATCACCCCCACATGAATCATTTTCCATTTCTTTAATCCAATGGGAAACTTATTATGATAGTTCACATTATGAATGAATTGATGAAAAATTACAATATAATCTACATGTTTATAATGAGTACCCAAAAGATTCATAAGAGCAATTTTTTTCATCAATACACATGGAATTCCATAGTAGTGAGCCTGTGTATGACAATTATGAATCTAATTCATTGGAAGGTCATGAAGGGGATGTTGAGGAGTAACCATATCAATCCACAATATCTTGTTTTCCACAAAATGTTGATCACCAGTTTCAAGAAATCAGTGATCTTGAATTTAACATTCTTGAATACGAAATTGAAGAGATTACCAATGGAGCAGTGGAAATTGAGAGTACACAGAGGCATCTCATTCATCTTGAACAATAAGAAGAGGTATTGAATGACTATAAAATTATTATCTCTTTTTACTTTTATGAACTTGTGGTAGCCTATTTATAGGAATTTCTCAGCTCAAATATAATACTTACATGCTGCAAGATCAAATCTAGATTGCATAGTTTTTTGTTGGTATTTCCTCTTTTCTCAATTCATGGTGGAAGCAAGCTTCAGTTAGTTAATCAAATACTTGATTGCTTACATTGGAAATGTGATTTCACATGAGTAGAATGATTCAATTGATTACCTTAGGTGTATATATATAAATAATATTGCAATCCAAGCATTTGGTTTTCAACTTGATTCGGTGTGCAATAGATTAGTTGAATAAAGACTCCATAGTCTAATGGAGAAAGACATTGCTATGATTTGTGTTCATCCTACAGAGTGGTTTGTTTTCAGTATGGTTGAAAATATAGGTTGCGGGGATGAAATAGTTTTGGCTCTAGTTTTCAATTCTTGCTGCCTCGTGGAGAGGAAACCATCCCTAGGTGGAGCCAAGTGTTAGTACCTAATTTTGTAGTATCAAACTTTTCACTGTCAGTATGTCCCAAAATTTTTTGGTCTTCTAGAATCTAAGTGCATATTCAAAGGGTTTTGTCTTTGATGAGGTATTGAACGTTCGGTAGCGGATTTATCAAAAATTCAAAAGGAGTCGCTACAAGAAGTTTAAATTTATTGTAGCTAAACCCTAATGCTATGTAAATGAATACACTAGGAGAAATGTTTGGTTTCAATAATGTTTATTAATGGTTGGAGGTTTGAAATTCACTTTATGCATAGGTATTGTTATTTTTATAAAAAATATTGGGTTGTAAGCCCAATATTCAATTCACATCAAACCACATGCCACCAAATTCGACCAACAAACTACCAAACTTCCAACCAAGAACCAAGATGTAACGACCTTCTTTAGTTCTTCACAAAAGTAACCAACAATAGAAAATAATGATTTTTTTATTTTAAAAACAGTATATGTGAGCAAGCTCACATATATGTGAGCAAGATAATCTACATTATTATAATTCAATAAATTTTTAAACATCACATTTATAACCACCATTCCATACACAACATAGTGTATTCGAATACTAATAACGGCGGTTAGTATATATATGTTTGTATTACTTTTGAAGATTCAAATTTTAAAAATATTCAGCGAAATATTACCTAATCAAAAGAAATTGGAATTAAGGTTATAACAACAGGTAGACGATGTAAATTAAATCAACATCATTCTCTTACCTATTTTCAACTTACAACAAGGACTAAATATCAAGGTACTTGAATATCTTTCCACTTTTCTATAAAAATTTTCAACTAACACTAAATTCCAATGGTTATATATATAGAACCACTCCCTTTTTCTTTTCATACATTGTAAGGTAGATAATTTTTTATTAATTTTCTTTCCTTTGTCTCCAAAAATACCGTTAAAATAACACGATCCTTCAACCCAATATTTTACTTTTAATTAGTCGTTGGTAATCGCTATCTAGAAATTTTATTGTCAACTATTAGAATAAGCCTTTAAAATTAAGATAATCGTAGAAGTTATAAGTGTAAATCATATTTTAAACCAAAAGTGTCAACTTTATATTGGTTGCATTGCCTCTCTGCGATTACATAACATATTAACAAGTATCATAACGCCAATTCACCTTTTAACTACTTATGTAATTGACTTGATAATGTAATTATCATCTAATATATACGTACATCGGTCAGATAGCGGATTAAGAATTCTTAATCCTCTATATACGTACATCTAAGGAGGTTCAAAACAATTACCTTTGTGTTCCAAGGGTGCTATTAGTCTTTGACTAGTTTGGAAGTTTGTTCAACACTTGGAGTCAACACTCCACTCGGTCGACCTTGTGAGAGACTGAGGTTTGTCTAAGGAATAAGGATTTTGCATTATTGCATGCCCCTTAGAATTTTTCGTGAACGACTGTCTCAGTCTGCTCTCACGATATCGTGGACCTCTCAGAACGAGGTAATTTTTAACCACGCGTTCAAGTCACGACGATAGTGCTAATAGGCTATAACAGAGATGTTGTCAAACCTCTCCCTCACTGTCTGGTTTCTATGCATGACCCCTTTACTCATTATGTGAGTCGGATTAACAAACGTCATTGAGCCTACATCCACTGACAAGAACACTGTCAATAATCCATATACATAACATCCATACTGAAATCATCATATAAATCACATGCATGTAAATCAAATACTCAAACCAAATATAATTTATAAGTCACGACGATAGTGCTAATAGGCTATGACAGAGATGTTGTCAAACCTCTCCCTCACTGTCTGGTTTCTATGCATGACCCCTTTACTCATTATGTGAGTCGGATTAACAAACGTCATTGAGCCTACATCCACTGACAAGAACACTGTCAATAATCCATATACATAACATCCATACTGAAATCATCATATAAATCACATGCATGTAAATCAAATACTCAAACCAAATATAATTTATAAGTCACGACGATAGTGCTAATAGGCTATGACAGAGATGTTGTCAAACCTCTCCCTCACTGTCTGGTTTCTATGCATGACCCCTTTACTCATTATGTGAGTCGGATTAACAAACGTCATTGAGCCTACATCCACTGACAAGAACACTGTCAATAATCCATATACATAACATCCATACTGAAATCATCATATAAATCACATGCATGTAAATCAAATACTCAAACCAAATATAATTTCACTCCCTGACTCAATCCAGAGTCCAAGGGATTCTGTAGATGCCATCAACATCATCAACCTGTCATGTATCATGCAATCTCAGGGAGACTGATCAATAATACTTATCAATATATATGCATCTAGAAATTAACATATAATCAATGACATCACAATATAACTCATAATCAAATAATAATCATAATGTATCATAACCGGATCACTTTCTCGCAAGTGTCCTTTAAGAATAAATCAATATAGAATGTGCTGAGTGGAACTGGATGTTACACAAGGCATCGAGAAAGTTCCCACACATGGAGTGCCAAGGAGAGAGGCCTACATAAGTTATGCTCAATGCGTCGATCTATTGGTGGTACACTTGTATTTATCAAGCATAATAGTTGATTACACAGTGTGCATATGGGATTATACACATTACAAAATAAAAGGGGTCTTTTTCTAGTGCCAACATGCATTAAACGTCAAGAGACAAGTTAGCACCCAGGTTTCGAAATATCATCTA
>JASDQU010375755.1:0-11392 GCA_032191745.1 Picea mariana
GACCTCCCGGTCTTTGGATATTTCTATTTCCCCTGAGCCAAAATGGCTCTTTGATTCCCAACTGGAATCTTCAACACATATAACCAAAGGTACTTCTTAGAAGTTACACCTGCATGACCAAGCACTAGCTGTGAACCTTTACTTCCACGTGACCACTGACTTAACCCGAAAAGGTATTTCAGATTTTGTGACTTCGTGATTACTGCTGTCGAGTTCCCTAGTTCCTTTGAATCCTGAAACCCCAAAATGGGCGAGTGGTCTCTAGCTCCTCCCTTAAATTCTCCTGAAGTGACCCTCTTCTATAACCTAGGGCCCAACCTCCAAGCGCATCAGGATTTTGTGTATCGGGGATGCATGCTATAAAGTTCTCCCTTCGCCTGATAGTCAAAACACCGATATTCCTTTGCCATAGATCGACGGTCTCAAACCTTCGATGATATGATGGTCCAGATCCTGTCGGGATTTTGTGATTCTTGACTCTAAGTCACAACATTCTTCACACTCTCGAATTTTGAAATGCCGAAACTTCAAGGTACTAGATCAACGACTCTCATTGATCCGGATCTGACGAAAGTTCTCCCTCCTAAGCTTATGAGTGTTTAAAGGACTCTCACCTTAAATCCTCTACTAATCTACTATATCCAACGGTCCACAAAAAATTAGTGGTTCTCCCTCTGAGAATTTCAACCATCTGTTTAGACTCTTGACAACTCTTGCCAAAGAATATGGCATCCTTCCTTATGAGCTTTCCTCTTGTAAAGGAGACTTCAATCCTTGTTATTACCTTGAACTCTTCAAAGTATCTATCCCTTCTGGGCTTGGTTCTTGCAACAAAATAAAAAATTCTAAGGGATTTATGCACACACTCTTTGCGACCTTCATGATAATCACTGATTATCTGAAGTTTTTCCTCTTCTGCGCACTCCTTGTGAAAAATGTTCTTCGACCACTTCCTTGGTTGGAAAAGTCTAAGACTTAAATCAACCTGCACACACCTTGCATGGCTCTGTGATATACTTGCACTTATGTTGGCATGAGAAAAATGATATCTCTCCTGAGATTTCTGAGGTAAAACTCAGAATCCTATCAACGCACTCCTTGTGGACCTTCCCTGCACTCCTTGCAGGAATTCTCAGGACGAGAAAAAAATGAAATTCATATTCTCCCTCTCACTGAATTTATACATTCAACATGAAATCATACACATCGGTTGGCCCTTCATTTTTGGATAAGGAATTGTGTAAGTTTTGACTCAGCATGAGTTGTGCAAGCTTCAACAGAGGCTGGACATCAAAATGAGAAAGAGTAACAGAAAGCAGTTGCGAAAGTAAGCACAACGCAAGCTAAGAAACAAACAGCTGCAACAAAAAAAGAAAGCATCCAATCCAAGAAGGAAGATAGAACCCAACTCATACATAGTGATGAACATAATTGTAAAGGGGGGGGGCATTAGTTGTTGACTAGTTGTTGTTTTTCCATTGTTGTTGTTGGTCATACAAGTCATGAGTTTGTAATGAATTTGATCTATCAGTTAGAGAGTTGGAACTCTGCGACAGGAGTTCAGAGTCAAGAATCTGTACACTGAAATATGGTGTAATTCTAATTCTATAATCACAGAAATATTCCAAATATAATAGGAAGAAGGACCTCAATTTTCAAATGTGATGTATCTGTGTGTGTTTTCTTATGAATTACAACATTTCCTTATGGTATGCAAGTTATATTTGGTGTTTCTACATTTAAATGCTTGTTCGCAATGTAAGTAGGTTCGATTATTACACATGCATGGTTCATATCTATTCTTGTCTCTTACAACACCAAGAATGAGTCCTGAAGGCCCTATGGATCCTCTTAAGTCTTTTCCCTACCCTTCCCTATCTATCTATCTCAACAACACTTTGGGTGAGACTTCTTCTCTTCAGAGGAAATGAAAATGCAAGCACTATAGAGTACAAAGTACCTTTTGTCGGTAACCTGAGAAGGACCCTGGTCTGATCAAACTTGCGCCAAAACACATAAGCATTGAAATAAATGCATAACAGAGCATATAAGCAAACTGTAAACATACCATTCAATAGATCCAAATGGTTATCATCCTAAAACCATGAAATTGAATCAAAACTTTTATATATTAATTCAAGTGCTACTGTACATGGTTCAATAGCAACAACTATCTTCTTATACAAATTCTACGATCTATCCTCTACTCTATCCTCCTATTCTCTTGCTCTACAACTTCTCTAACTTTTACAATGAGAATAATGATACAATACAATACATGTGAGGGAGATTTCTAGAGTTTTCCCTCCTACAACTTCAAGCTATCTAATTGAGTTAAAGCCTACAATAACTTTACATTGATTACATTAAATTCCTATGACCAACACATGAGAGAAACCACTCAAGATCTATGTTACAATATCTAGACCATAAATGCAAACATATCCTTTCCAGATATTACATTAATGTCTCATTTTTTTCAAATTCAAAATATCTCCAAAATGTGTGATGGTGCATATCCAGCTGTCCTTCGCTTGCACATGCTTATGATGCTCTTGCATCATATGCCATGACATATTACAATATGTCATGACATATTACATCATGACATATTACAATGTAATATGCCATGACATATTACATTGTAATATGTCATGACATATTACAATTTAATATGTCATGACATATTACAATGTAATATGTCGTTGTAATATTACATATGTCATATTACGTCATTGTAATATGTCATGACATACTACATTGTAATATGTCATGAGATATTACAATGCACTATGTTGATGCATCACCCCTACCTCAGTAGGTTTTGTTTGGCCTCCCGGTCTTTGGATCTTTCTATTTCCCCTAAGATGAAATGGTTCTTTGATTCCTAGCTAGAATATTCAACACATATAACCACAGGTTGTTCTTAGAAGTTATGCCTGTGTGACCAAGCACTAGGCGCAAACCCCTACTTCCACATGACCACTGACGCAACCACTGACTTAACCCGAAATGGTATTTTGGATTTCACGACTTCGCGATTGTTGTTGTCGATTTCCTTGACTCCTTCGAATCTCAAAACCCTGAAATGGGCTAGTGGTCTCTAGCCCCTCCCTTAAATTCTCCTAATGTGACCCTCTGCTATAACCTGAGGCCCAACCTCCAAGAGTATCCAAATTTCACATATCGGAGATGCATGTTGTAAAGTTCTCCCTTCACCCAATAGCTGAAACAACGATATTATTTTTCCATAGATTGACGGTATCAAACCTTCGATGATATGATCGTCCATATCCTATTGGGATTTTGTGAATTGGGATTTCATGATTCTTGAATCTGATTCACAACTTTCTCCACACTCTCGGATTTCGAAATGTTGAAACTTCAAGGTACTAGATCAACGGCTCTCGTTGATCTAGATCTGATGACAGTTATCCCTCCTAAGCTTACGAGTGTTTAAAGAAATCTCTCCCTAACTCCTCCATTGATCTACTAGATCCAACGATCGATGAAAAATCGGTGGTTCTCCCTCTGAGAATTTCAACTGTCCGTTTAGACTCTTGATAGCTCTTGCCAAAGAATTTGGCATCCTTCCTTCTGAGCTTTCCTCTTGTAAAGGTGACTTCAACCCTCGTTCTTACCTTGAACTCTTCAAAGTCTATATCCCTCCTGATCTTGGTTCTTGCAACAAACTCAAAAATTCTACGGGATTTATGCACGCACTCTTTGCGGCCTTCATGATAATCACTAATTATCTGATGTTTTTCCTCTTCTGCGCACTCCTTGCGATAGAATTTCTTCTACCACTTCCTTGGTTGGAAAATTCTAAGAATTAACTCAACCTGTGCACACCTTGCATGACTCTATGCTATACTTGCACTTCTGTTGGTATGAGAACAACGATATCTCTCCTGAGATTTTTGAGGTAAAACTCAGAATCTTGTCAACACATTCCTTGTAGACCTTCACTACACTCCTTTCACAAATTCTCAAGAAAAGAAACAATTGAAATTCATACTCTTCCTCTCTTTGACTTCATACATTCAACATGAAATCATACAATAAGAATTGAAATAAATGCATAACATAGCATATAAGAAAATTGTAATCATACCATTCAATAGATGAAAACGGTTATCATCCTAACACCATGAAATTGAATCAAAGCTTTCATATATTAATTCTATTGCTACTATACATGGTTCAATAGCAACAACTATCTTCTTATATAACTTCTACAATCTATCTTCTACTCTATCCTCCTATTCGCTTTCTCTATAGCTTCACTAACTCTTACAATGGGAATAATGATACAATACAATAAATGCGAGGGAGATTTCTCAAGTTTTCCCTCCTACAAATTCAATCTATCTAATCAAATTAAATCCTACAATAAATTTACATTTATTACATTAAATACCTATGACCGACAGATGAGAGAAACCGCTCAAGATATGCATTACAATCTTTGGACCATAAATTCAAACATATCCTTTCCATATATTACATTAATGTCTCATTTTTTTCAAATTCAAAATATCTCCAAAATGTGTGTTGGTGCGTATCCAACTGTCCTCCGCTTGCGTATGCTTACGATTCTCCTGCATCATATGTTGTGGCATATTACGATGTAATATGTCATGACATATTACAATGTATGTCATGAGTCATGACATATTACATTGTAATATGTCATCACATATTACAATGTAATATGTCATGACATATTACAATGTCATATGTCATGACATATTACAATGTAATATGTCATATGTCATGACATCTTACAATGTGATGTAGGAGCACCGTCGACAAAGTAAGCGCACGCAAGCGGAGGAGAGCTGGATATGTACCAGCGCACATTTTGGAGATATTTTGAATTTGAAAAAAATGAGACATTAATGTAATATCTAGAAAGGATATGTTTGCATTTATAGTCTAGAGATTGTAACGCAGATCTTGAGCGGTTTCTCTCATCTGTCGGCCATAGGCATTTAATGTAATCAATGTAAAGTTATTGTAGGCTTTAATTCAATTAGATTGTAGAAGTTGTAAGGGTGGGGGGGAACTCAAGAAATATCCTTCGCATGTATTGTATTGTATCATTATTCTCATTGTAACAATTAGAGTTGTAGAGAAAGAGAATAGGAGGATAGACCAAAAGATAGATTGTAGAAGTTGTATAAGAAGATAGTTGTTGCTATAGAACCATGTACATAAGAACTTGAGTTAATATATGAAGGCTTTGATTCAATTTCATGGTGTTGGGATGATTACAATTTGCATCTATTGAATGGTATGTTTACAATTTTCTTATATGCTCTGTTATGCATTTGTTCCAATGCTTATGTGTACGATTTCATGTTGAATGTATGAAGTCAGTGAGAGGGAGAGTATGAGTTTCAATTGTTTCTCATGTTGAGAATTCTTGCAAAGAGTGCAGTGGAGGTCTGCAAGGAGTGCATTGGAAAGATTCTGAGTTTTTTCTCAGAAAATATTAGGAGAGATACTATTGTTCTCATACCAGTAGAAGTGAAAGTATATCACAGAGCCATGCAAGGAGTGTACGAGCCAGTTGAAGTACTATACTTTTCCAACGCAAGCGAGTGGTTGAAGGATTTATGTTGCAGGGAGTGCATAGAAGAGGAAGACGTCAGATAATCAATGATTATCATGAAGGCCACAAGGCATGTGAGAAAAATCCCTTGGAATGCTTGACTTTGTAGCCAGAACCAAGCTCAGGAGGGATAGAGAATTTCAAGAGTTCAAAGGAAGGACAAGGTTTGAAGTTACCTCGCAGAATCAAATTTAGGAGGAAAGGTGCCAAGCTATTTTGGCAAGAGTTATCGATAAATTGAATGGACGGTTGAAGTTTCTCGAAGGGAGAACTACCAATTTTTCGTGGACCGTTGGATCTAGTAGACCAGTGGAAGGGTTAAGGATAGATTCCTTAAGAATTTGTGAGATCAGGAGAGAGAATATCCATCATATATGGATCAATGAGAGTCATTGATCTAGTTCCTTGAATTACGAGATTTCAAAATTTGGGAGTGTGGAGAAAGTCATGACGTGAAGTCAAGAGTCATGAAATCCTGATAGTGTCTGGGTCGTCAGATCTTAGAAGGATCTAGACCATTGATGCACATTAATAAGTCGTGAGTTCAGACTTCGGGGAAAAGGAGGAGCGTTGTATCATGAACTCTCGAGTCACAAAAGACCGACGCGCTTGAAGGTTGACCCCAAGACTTGAATGAAAGTCATACAGTGAAGAAATAAGGGAGGAGTTAAATAATCAGTAGCCATTTTCGGCATTTCAAAGGTTGAAGGAGTCAAAGGGACTCGCATCGGAAATCTCAAAGTCGTGAAATCAAAAATACCTTTTCAAGTTAAGTCAGTGGTCATGCCAGTGGTCATGTGGGTAAGAATTTACACCTAGAGCTTGCTCATGCAGGCATAACTCCTAAGAAGGTCCTGTGGTTATAAGTGTGAATATTCCATCTGGGAATCAAGGAGTCATTTCGACTCAAAGGATTATTAAGAATGATCCTTAGATGGGTAGGTCAAGAAGAAACTCCTAAGGTAGGGGTGATGTGTCAGGTGGTATCAAAGCACAGATCTCAATTTTCTTTAGTGGAGAGTAGATTGAAACAATGACACCATGAATACATCAGGAAAGACCAATGCTTGATCCAGCTGTGGAAAGGGAAATGAGAGAAATCCATGCTTGATTATATGCTATGGAGACATCACATAAACAGATAGTTGATACAGGAGATGTTAGTGAATCCAAGAATGAGAATGAAGAAAGACACGATGAAGAGGAAGTTGTAGTCAAAGATGATGCAGAAGAACATCTTTTCAGAGCTATTACAAGAATAGGGGCCAGAGAAAAAATGGACATCCCGATGTATGAAGGAAACTTAGATGTTGAGGAGTTGCTAGATTGGTTTAGAGATTTGGATAAGTACTTAGATTATGAAGATATCGAAGAGGGCAAGAAAGTAAAACATGTTGTCACTAGACTTAAAGGGCATGTTGCATTGTGGTGGGATGAATTGTAGGCTGATAGGCGTTGCAAGGGAAAGCAAAGAATAAAAAACTAGGATAGGATGGTAGCAAAGATGAAAGCCAAATTCATACCCAAATATTACCAAATTAATCTGTTTCAAAGAATGTAGAATTTGAGACTAAAGGGGATGACAGTGAAGGAATACATTGAAGAATTTTACCGGATAAACATTAGAGTTGGTCATTGTGAAAGTGATGTTCAAAAGGTCTCCAAATATAAGAATGGTCTAATATATGACATTCAATATGAGATGAGCATGATAAAAATTAGGAATGTAGAAGATGCTTATCAAATTGCTTTGAAGGAAGAAGAAAAATTGGCCCGAAAGCAAGGTCAAAGGGGAAGAGGTAGAATTCAGAGTAGAGGAAAAACAATTTCTCAGGACAAAATACAAAATCCCAAAGATGAATAAATGAAGCCTTATAATCACCCAAAAAGAGGAAGAAGTTCATAGGGAAGACAATATGCCGATAAGAACAATTTCTCGTGAGTAAGAGGAAGAGGAAGAGGCAGAGGAGGTGAAATAAAGTGTTTTGTCTGTGGAAAGATCATACACAAATATTTTGAATGTCCTGATAGAAAATGAGATGGAGGAGGTGAAGCTCACATTTCAGAAGCACGAAGGAGAAATGTTGAGGAAAAATATGTTGAAGGTGAAAGATCCTTAATGATAAGGAAAATTCTCTTGAAGCCAAGGAAAGAAATAGAGAATCCAGTCCAAAGGAACAGTCTGTTCAGAACTGCTTGCAAGACCAAGGACAAGGTATGCAAGGTAATAGTCAATAGTGGAAGCACAGATAATCTAGTATCCATAGAAATGGTGGAAAAGCTGGAATTCGAGACAGTTGCACATCCAAGCCCATATAAAGTCTCGTGGTTGCAAAAGGGACATTAGGTAACAGTCACTAAACAATATTTAGTTGAATTTAAGATAGGAGGTTACAGAGATGAGATCTAATGCGATGTTATTCCCATGAATGTCTGTCATATTTTGTTGGGGAGGCCGTGGAAATATGACATAAATGTTATTCATGACGGAAGAAAAAACACCTATACCTTGGAAAAGAATGGTAGGATGCATATGTTGCTACCAATTGAAGACAAGAAGGAGAAAGAAGGAGCAGGAAAAATTATACTTCTCATGAGTGGGAAGTAACTTCTAGATGAAGTCAGGAAAGGTGAAGAAATGCAGTTTGTTATGGTTAGGAAACCTAGAGTCATGTTGACCAACACTACAATAGATGATCTACCTTAAGAAATTCAGAAGATGCTCGATAATTTTTCTGATATAATGGTAGAAAATTTACCTTGTTCGTTGCCACCCATCAGGAGTATAATCCATCATATTGACCTTATACCAGGAGCGATTTTACCAAACAAAGAAGCATACAGAGAGATGCCACAAGAGAATGAAGAAGTTAAGAAGCAAGTCCAGGATTTGATGGACAAAGGGCTGATTAGAGAAAGATTGAGTCCATACACTGTACCAACAGTGTTAAGTCCAAAGAAATATGGTGGATGGAGAATGTGTACATAATAGAGGGATATAAAAAAAATCACCATTAGGTATATATTTCCCTTACCCAGGATGGATGACTTGATGGATTTCTTGAGTTGAACAAATTTTTTTTCAAAACTTTATTTGAAAAGAAGATATCATCATATTCGAATGAGGAAAGGTGATGAATGGAAGACAACATTCAAGATGAATGAAGGGATGTATGAATGAATTGTCATGTCATTTGGTCTGATGAATGCGCCAAGTACTTTCATGAGATTGATGAATGAAGTCTTGAAGAATTTCATTAAAATGTTTGTAATTGTGTATCTTGATGATATAATGATATTCAATAGGAATAAGGAGGAACACTTGAGACATTTAACTCTAGTGATGAGGAGGTTATAGCAAAAGAAGTTGATGATAAATTTGAATAATTCATCTTTCATGAAGAAAGAACTCATTTATTTGGGTTTTGTGATCTTGTCGAATGAGTTGAAGATGGACTCGGAAAAGGTCAAAGCAATCAAAGAATGGCCATCGCTAAAAAATATCTTTGAAGTTAGAAGCTTCCATGGACTAGCGAGTTTTTACAGGAAGTTCATTAGATATTTTAGTGGGATTAGTGCATCAGTGATGGACACAGTCAAGAAAAGACATAAATATTTTTATTATATAGAGAAAGTGGAGAAAAGTTTTAAGTTGTTGAAGGAGAATATAACTGAACAACTAGTTCTGGTTTCAAGTGAGATGTGACGCAAGTGGATTTGTGATTGGAGCAGCCTTAAGTCAAGACAATAGACTGATTGCATACTTTAGTGAGAAGTTGAATGAGACCAAGATGAAATATTCCATGTATGATAAAGAGTTTTATGCAATCATACAAGCCTTGAAGAAATGAAGACACTATTTTATTCTGAAAGAGTTTGTTTTGTATAGTGATAACCATGCTTTACAATTCGTAACCATAAAGGAGAAATTGAACCAGAAACATGGAAAATGGGTTGAATTTATGCAGAACTTTACTTTTGTTTTAAAGCACATTTCTGGAACTGCTGACAAGGTTGGTGATGCATTGAGCAGGAAATGTCTGATTTTGCAGGAGTTTCGTGTGAAGACCTTAGGTTTTAATAGCCTTAAGGAAATTTACATGGATGATTTAGATTTCAAGGATGCCTATGAAGCATGTGAGAATCTTGTTCTAAGGGATAGAAGCCAATGGATTTAATACCTGATCTAGGATGGATGGATGTCAAGAAATTTGTTAACAAATGTAGAATTTTCCAGCACACAAAAGGGAAGAGACAAAATATAGGATTGTATCAACCATTGTCGATACCAGAGAGGTCGTGGGATGCAGTAAGCATGGATTTTGTGTTAGGAATGTCGAGGAAAAAGAGGGGTTGTGATTCCATATTCGTGGTAGTCGATAGAGTTTTCAAAATGACACATTTTATTCCATGTTAGAAAACCAGGGATGCAACTCACATTGCAAATTTGTTTTTCAAAGAAGTTGTTTGAATTTATGGTTTACCCAAGAGTATTGTTTCAGACAGAGATACCAAATTTGTTGGTCATTTCTATAGGACAATATGGAAGAATCTGGGAACAGATTTGTCTTTTAGCTCAGCATATCACCCTCAGATGAATGCACAGACTGAGGTAGTAAATCGAAGTTTGGGAGATTTGCTTAGGACTTTAGTAGTTGAACATCATAGTCAGTGGGATCTTATTTTTTCGCAAGAAAAAATTCATGTAACAACTCAGCTAACAGAAGCACATGACAAATCCCATTCCAGATAATGTATGGAATGCAACTGAGAGGAGTATCTAAGCTGAGAGACTTAGAGAAGAGTGAATTTAGAAGTGTTGGAGTAGAAGATTCTGCAACAAAAATGCAAGAGCTCCATAGTAAGATCAAAGAGTGATTGCAAAATTCCAACCAAGAATATAAGTGTAGAGTCGATAAGCACAGAATAGAGCTTCAATTTGAAGTGGGAGATTTGGTTTTAGCGCATTTGAGAAAAGAAAGATTCCCAAGGGGAACATATAATAAACTGAAGATGAAAAAGATAGGGCCATGTAAGATTTTGAGGAAATTTGAGGCAAATTCTTATAAGATATAATTTTCAGATGGTGTGGGCATATCACCCATATTCAGCATAGAATATATGTATCCATACAGAGCAGATGAAGTGGGAGAAACTGAATAGCATAAGGAAGCTCAGTGGGTCAGACAGATGCCTATAGCTGAAAAGCCATAGATGGAAAAGATCATTGATCAGAGAGTTAGCAAGAAAACTTGGAGAAAGACATATTTTGAGTATTTAGGGAAGTGGAAAGGACAACTGATTGATGATTCCATTTGGGAAAGTGAAGCAAACATACAGAAACATGGACAGATGGTGTAGGAGGTCATGAATTTTTCATCCAGAGGAGTATGATGCATGAGCATCGTTAACAAAGTAAGCACACACAAGTGAAGGATAGATTGTTCAAGGATAAATTCGTGAGTGCGGACACAGACCAATCTCCTCAGATCCACCTGGATCTGGAACAAACCGTGACAGAATACTACTCTTTCCCTAGTTCTAAAGTATTGAATGGACAAGAGAGGAAGGATGATGTACTTACTTTATGAAATCTCTCTTTATCTCTGTTGATCCTCGCTCTGCTACGATGCTCTTGCGTCGTCCAATCACAACAACACAAACCAATCACAACAAAGACATTAATATATTCAAAACTCTAGACTATACATGTGATCAAGGAATCATGTAATAAGATGATATCATCATTATGGGAAAGGGACATATTCATGTATT
>JASDQU010375756.1:0-10876 GCA_032191745.1 Picea mariana
GTTATTCTTCTTATCTTTGTGTTTATGGTATTCAGTCTATAATCAATTCGTTCTACTCCTAAATCCGGATCAGTGGTATCAGAGCGGTCTGCTCTTCATTTATTTTTCTTTGTGCATGTCCCCAACAAGGTCTGGGTACAAGAAGTTGGGACTCAAACCAATCGAGCCATTACCAGATCGGTCGCGCCGAGCCCGACAAAAACCCATGGGAGACGAAAAGAAATATTATGGAGCAGGAGATCATATTAAAATGTTGCTCGAGGAATCTCTCATGCGACAAAGGAACGAAATGATGGACAACTTCGTGTAGATCCTTCGACGGTTGCCCATGGGAGATGCAACTTCATCAGGCGGCCATGCAACCCCCTTCAAGGTACAAGTAAATTTTGATATTCCATTATTTGAAGGACTGATAGATGCGAATGTTGTAGATAAATTGTTAAATCTGCTCGAAGGATATTTTTCAGTCCACAATTTTTCCAATTGGGAAAAGATCACTTTTGCACACCTCAAGGTCGTTCCCCATGTTAAAGACTGGTGGGATACCTACTCTGAGCAAAGGGTCATGGAGGAATTTGCAATTTTTGTGGTGGCCCCTTCATGGGATTCCTTCCGGGACACCATTAAAGAATAGTACTACCCTGTTGGAAGCTACGAGGACCAGTAAACCAGATGGACCACCATACGTTAAGAAAGGGACCAGACAATACCAGACTTCACCAATATTTTCCATACCCTCCACACCAAATTGGGTATCAAATATTCTGAGTGTCATCTGGTTCTCAAATATTGCGGTTGTTTTCATAGATACATTCAAACAAAAATGAAGTTCCTGGACATCGCCTCATTGGGCACAGCTTATAGATACGCTGTCAAGATCGAGAAGAAATTTAAGCTATCAAGATAGTCTCCCTCAGGATAATTTGTCCAAGATGCAACACAAGAAGAGCAACGGGAAGACAAAGAAGGACATGGGAAAATGTTGTGAGTACCATAAAATTCCTTGGCACAACACTGACGAATGCCGCTCCAAGCAATCCCTCGTGACCGAGCTGAAGGCTTATGAGTCAAAGGTTGATTCTGATTCCGAGTCAAGTCCTGAAGGAGGGAGGCGGATTATCGATGTTGAACCCAGTGCCACAGTCGCTACCACCAAAGTCTGACCAAGTGAGGTAGAAGAACCAGAGGAAGGGGAATGCCTCTTTCACTCGCAGATGTGGGTCAAGGGGGCTTTGATTCACTTCATTGTTGACAACAGTAGTTTGAAGAACCTGATTTCAACAGAGGTCATCAAGCGGTTGAACCTGCCAATGACACTACACCCGCNACTGACGAATGCCGCTCCAAGCAGTCCCTCGTGACCGAGCTGAAGGCTTATGAGTCAAAGGTTGATTCTGATTCCGAGTCAAATCCTGAAGGAGGGAGGCGGATTATCGATGTTGAACCCAGTGCCACAGTCGCTACCACCAAAGTCTGACCAAGTGAGGTAGAAGAACCAGAGGAAGGGGAACGCCTCTTTCACTCGCAGATGTGGGTCAAGGGGGCTTTGATTCACTTCATTGTTGACAACAGTAGTTTGAAGAACCTGATTTCAATAGAGGTCATCAAGCGGTTGAACCTGCCAATGACACTACACCCGCAACCCTACACTATCAGCTGGCTTCGTCAAGGAAGAGATCTCCGTGTCAGCCAACAATTTTGTCTATCCTACGACATCAAGCCTTTCAAAGATGAGGTATTGTGTGATATTTCTCCCCTTCAAGTTTGTGATGTTCTTTTAGGACAACCATATTTGTGGAAGCATCATGTTGTGTATGAGTCTAGACCCCACAATGTTATTATTACTTTGGGTAGACAATTGTACAGGATTCCAGAGGTGGCACCGCCTACTGTTATTTCTTTAATCTTTGCTAAGCAATGCAGTAAGGTCATTTCACAGACTTGGAAGTTCGTCTTCTTCATGATTCGTACTCACAGTAAGCATAAGGTCGTCGCCACATCTGTGACCTCTACACAACACCTCTCTTTGCAGCATAAGCAAGTGCATGGGATCATGGAAGAATATAGAGACATATTCGTCTCACCTACAGGGGTACTAACACACTGCCAAGTTAAGCATCCAATTGATCTGACCCCCGATGCACCTCTACCTAATGGACCGGTCTATCGACACTTGATGATGAAGAATGAAAAAATCAGGCGTCAGATCCAAGAGCTTCTTCAAAAGGGGCACATCAGACCCAGCTCCTCCCCTTGTGAAAGCCTGATTGTACTAGTGCAGAAAAATGATGGGACTTGGTTACTCTGCATTGATTACAGAGCCTTAAATAAAATCACAGTCAGGAACCGCTATCCCATTCCCAGGATTGATGACCTTCTTGACCAACTCAAGGGGGAAACGATCTTCAACAAGATTGACCTTAAGTCTAGCTACCACCAAGTTCCCATCGAACCAATGGATGTCTGGAAGACAACCTTCAAGTCTAAGGAAGATCTCTACAAATGGCTAGTCATGCCCTTTGGCTTAACAAATGCACCAAACACTTTCATGAGGTTGATGGATGATGTATTGAGACCCTTCACCAATTTTTTTGTGGTATTATATTTGGATGACATCTTCATCTTCAGTAGAACGTGGGAGGAGTACATGCGACATATTCAACAGGTTTTGAGCACTCTACGGTAGCACAAGCTTTATGCCAACTTGGAAAAATTCTCTTTTGGCATGAACAGGGTCCAATACCTGGGCTACATTGTTGATGAGCATGGGGTACATGTTGATCTAGCTAAGATCCAAGTCATCTGTGACTGGCCAGCCCCGACCACACTAACCGAGCTTCGGAGCTTCTTAGGACTCGCCAATGTTTACCGACAGTTCATGTTGGGATTCTCCCATATTGCCTGGGCCCTCAACCAAGTGACCAAGGGTGGTGGTAGGGCCAATGTCGTGTGGGGGGAGGAGCAACAACGAGCATTTGAAGATCTGAAACATCGTTTGTGCTCAGCTCCAGTACTCTCCTTGATCGATCTGCAACAACCAATCGAGATTGAGACTTATGCATTTGACTATGTTGTGGGCACAGTTCTCACTCAACACGGGCATCCAATGGCATACCATAGTGAGACACTCTGTGATACTGTCTGTAAATACCCCACCTATGACAAGGAAATGTATTCCATTGTACAAGCCTATCGTCAATGGAAACATTACATTCTGGGGACAGAGACGATCATACACACCGATCACAAGCCTCTGCATTTCATACAGACACAGGGGAAATTGTAGAACGACCGCCATCAAAAGTGGTCCACCTACCTGCAACAGTGCCATCTCAACATCAAGTATAATACATGTATCTCCAATCGTGTCGTTGACTGCCTCAGTCGGCCTCTTGTGGCTACACTTACCACTGTGCTCCATTCCTGTGGACATGAAACATCGGAGTGGTGCCAACTTTACTAGCAAGATCCGAACTTCACCACCACATATCATCTTTTGGGTACAAGCACCACTGTCACTAATTTCACATTCAGGACGGACTCTAATGCCACCTGGGCCATCTATGTGTTCCTACAAGCGAGCGTGCAAAGCTGATTTGGGAAGCCCACTACTGTCAGGTGGCAAGACATTTTGGTGTAGAGAAAACTGTGGTCGTCCTTCAAAAACATTTTTATTGGCCAAAACTTCGACTGGACGTTAGCTAGTATATCAGATCTTGCACTGCCTGTGCCATTTCCAAGTTGTCCATCAAGAATCAAGGCTTATACACCCCTCTGCCTATTCCTGAGAAGTCATGGGAGTCCATCTCCATGGATTACATGTCTGGTTTGTCATCCAACAAGCACGAAAATGACTGCGTGTTTGTGGTCATTGATCGGTTTTTTAAAATGGCCATCCTCACAGCCTGTAAGAAGATTGCCACAGCGGCCGATACTTCCAAGATATTCTTCGAACGAGTTTGGGTTCACTTTGGGATACCACAGACCATCATCTCTGACCGAGACAGCAAGTTCCTCAGCACCTTTTGGTCAAGTCTCTGGTCTCTTTTGGACACCAAGCTCACAAAATCCACTTCTTTCCACCCCCAAACCGATGGCCAAACTGAGGTCATCAATCAGATGATTGTGCACATTTTGCGCATGTATAATTCTAAACATCCCCATACATGGGACAAGAGTCTCCCATATGTCCAACACAATTACAACATGGCTCTCCATAGTTCCACCGACCATAGCCCATTTCAGGTGGGTCTGGGATTCCAACCCTTGGGACCCATTGATGTTGCACTTCCTCTTGCCACCACACAAACAAACTCTTCTCGTGATCAATCTGCGGTCAACAAAGTCACCAGATTCATTGAGCAGATTCAACACATATGCCAATAGGTCCAGAAGATTTTGCAGGAATCAATGATAAGTACAAGCAACACCATGATAAACATAGGGTACCACACCAGTTTCAGGTTGGCGACAAAGTCTGGTTACATTTGCAGAAGGAGCATCTCACCGGGCCCCATCGGAAGCTTCGGCCACTTTGTTATGGCCCTTACACTATCACCAAGGTTGTGGGTAGCAATGCTTTTGAGCTCAACACTCCAGCCTTCCTTGGTTTGCATCTGGTATTCAATGTGGACCTCCTTCAGCCATATTTTCCACCATTATTGGACACCTCTAAGATTGTTGAACAACTGTCACCAACAGAGCTCAACCTTGACTGCATGGAACAAGCATCCACCGATCAGATAGTGGACACACAGGTCAAGGGCACTCGCCAGCAACAGATCCAACTTTATCGGGTTGTCAAGGCAGGGAAACTCCTACACCAAGGAAAGTGGCTCACCTGAGGCCAAATCCAACAGAATTTTCCTCACCTGATGGGGGAACTCAACCCAATGGAGACCATTACTTCCTAATGGGGGAGGATTGATCCAGATGGATATTGGTGGCCACCCACCTATTCCAACTAGCTCCTTGTGTCCATTTTTGTTCAACACGTCTTTCTGTACTGCTTTATAATTGTGATTTCTACACTTCTGGGGTTGTCTGAAGCCTCACACATTCTCCAGGTGGATACATGTGGCCTCTCGCATAATCCAACTAGCCTATTTTGTATGTTTTCATGTCAACACATCTTGTTGTACTTTTAGGGTTGTTTTGAGGCCCTAAAAATTGTTTTTTTGACTCGCCACAGTGATACTGTAGAAAGAGTTAGAGTTTGATGGAGGAATGTGTAGTTCTCTGAAAGACCTTTCCAACGGGCTATCACACGCCTAAAACAGAGGTCGTATGCAAAATTTATGACCCTAGGAAGTTGAGGTACCAAATTACACCAACTTACCCATAGGGCCCACATAACTTTTGGCGTTTCACCTTCTAGGGTTAGGTTTTTGGATGTCTAGGGTTTTGGCATTCATGCGTAATATGAAAAGGGCCTATGGAGCTTCATTGTAATCCATCCTACTCAGACAGATGTGCATAGCAGCCACATCTCTTCTCAGAGATAGCTACCACCATTCGAGCAAGTTTCAGTTCTATAGTTTTACAGTTTCAACCTATTTCATTATTTAATAGAAGATATTGTTCACTGAATATTTGTGTTATTCTTCTTATCTCTGTGTTTATGGTATTCAATATATAATCAATTCATTCCGCTCCTAAATCCAGATCAACCTCTTTCTGAGTCATGTGGATGAGGTGTCATGGATGGGGGGGATACTTTTGGACATGTGGTTCATGACATATAAGGGGTTGTAGTGTCTCGTTTATGGGTGCCTTTATAGAGGGTGTGTTGGACCTTCGTTTTCAATGCATCCTTTTTCCAAGCCCATTCATTGTCATTAATTTATTAAGGTCCAAACATTGGTTACTCCCTAGGGTGAATTTATTAGCTTGGGGGGCAGTACCAAAGTGTCACTTGAAGGGAGAAGTACACATAGTTCCATGGGGGTATAGTCTAGCTTGTAACACACTTTGTGTAAATCCCTTAATCAAGTGGGACATTTATGTTATGTGTTTTCTTTTTTAGGTCTTTGATTTTTTAGGAGAAGCGTTTCATTTCTCTCAAGACCTATTTGGGTGAGCAACTGGAAGGTTCATAATAAAGATTTTATCTTTTTCCAACCATCTCCCCTTTGGGCCTTCAACCCCTTCTTCCCATGAATGAGGGAAAACCCCTTCTTGGGTCAGTACCCCTGAAAATCCCAAAAGGTAAGGAGATGAGGGGATGAAGTGTGGAAAGTGACAAGTATGGTCGAGAATGGCACAACGACTTGTCAAGAGGATCTCCCAGTAGCAAGACTATCCCTAAGGGTGACCCACTTACTAGGGAGCAATGTCAACCACCAAAGTGAAACAAGGAAAAGAGCACAATGTTCGAGCAAATGTTACTAATCAAAAGCAGTAATAGATGCAACAAACTCAAATGCCTCACATTTTGAAATGAAACTCACCATAACACCTGGCTTGTACCTCATGGAACAAGACCCAATGCCTTCTGGAAGCCAATTGATGTGGTGTCTACCGTTGTTATTATCCTGGAGCTGTGGTGATAAGGTGGGTTTCTATCTGTGCAAGTGGACACTGGTGGTCAAGTTGTCACTCGGTACTCCATGCCTGCAACTTCAGGGACTTGAGACATCATCTCCTTAGTTATCCCTGGGAGTTGGAGATAATAGGTACACTTTGAGATACCACAAACCATCATATCAAATTGGGATAAGAACTTCCTCATCAAATTCTGGTCGAGCCTCTGGTCACTGTTGGACACCAAGCTCACAAAATCCACCGCCTTCCACCCCCAAACTGGCGACTAGACAGAGGTCGTCAACATAATGATTGTGAATATTTTGCGCATATACAAATCCAAACATCTGCGCACATGGGATGAGAGTATCCCCTATGTTCAACATAGCTACAACAAATCCCTTCATAGCTCAACCGATCACAGTCCCTTTCAAGTGGGGTTGGGATTTCAGCCATTAGGTCCCATTGATGTCGCACTACTCCTTGCATCCACACAAGCATAATCATTCGATGCTCAATCTGAGGCCGACAAAGCCACCAAGTTTATTGAATGAATTCAACACATTCGACAAAAGGTCCATGATATTTTATAGAAAGCTAATGCTAAGTACAAACAATGCCATGATCAACACCAAGTGTCGCACAAGTTTAAGGTGGGAGACAAGGTTTGGTTGCATCTGCAGAAAGAGCGCCTTACAAGACCCCATCTAAAGTTTCATCCACTTCGCTATGGACCTTACACCATCACCAAGGTTGTGGGTGATAATGATTTTGAGCTAAGTATTCCCCCCTTCCTTGGCCTGCACCCTGTGTTCAATGTGGACCTCCTTTGACCATACTTCCCACCATTATTGGACACATCAGAATTTGTAGAGAAGTTAACATTGAAATAGTTCAACCCTGACTGCAACATGTGTAGTCCTCGGATAGTTCTTTCCAACGAGCTATCGTGCGCCTAAAACAAAGATCGTATGCAAAAGTTATGACCCCGGGAAGTTGATGTACCAACTTACCCCATTGGGGCTCACATGAATTTTGGCGCTTCATCTCAAAGGGTTAGGTTTTTGGATGTTTAGGGTTTTCCCATTTATGATTTATATTAAAAATTCCCTTGGAGCCTCATTGTAACCATCTTCTTGCGAATGAGCATAGTCATCACATCTCTTCTTAGAGATAAGCTGCCACCATTCCAAAAAGTTTGTTTCAGTCTTCATTTTTACAGTTTCAACATATTTCTTTACTAATAGAAGTCAAGTTTTATTGTATCTCTATGTATTTCTTTGTTATACATCTGTATTCCATTTCATTCCATTTATACATCTGGATCAATCCATATCCATAGACTCTACTACAATTATGACTAACTGCGAAAATCTAGATACTCAAATTCTTCCATATATATTTTCCATAACCATGTACTCCACATATGAGTAAATGCACCATGTGTTAGCGTTGGAAGTCACCCCTGGATTGCTTACAGGAGCAGAGCCCAACACCCATCAGTTTTATGTCATGATAGTTTTTAATGGATGATCAAATGGGTAGAGACTCGGGGAAATATCATTCTAACTCAGGGATTGGGTCTAGCATGTAAGGAACAAAGGAGGTCTTGATCTAACTTCAGCCAGTGGGTTGATTAAAAGATGAGCAGATGGAAGACTTGGTAAGAAAGGTGAACAAACAACTTTAGGCAACAGGCTTCCAGTGGTTTGCAGAGGAAAGACTCTGAATGCAAGATCCTCTTGGTTCAGGGTCTCAAGAAACTGAAAGGGGACTTGACTGGATCCTCCAATTCCAAGTCACCCAGCGCAGGGAAAATCACAAGAAATGATTAGAAGCAACGTAACTGCTACAATGATCCAATCCAACATCATCCTATAACAACTACAACTCAACTGGATCCTCCAATTCTAAGTTGTTCTAACACAGTGTAAATAGAGACAGGAGAGAAACTGACATTCATAAGGCAAGAAGTCTCAAAAGTCCAAGCATAACCAGAATAACAGTGCTTCGTTAAAGATTTACAACCAAGAGCTCTGCTCAACCATCGATCCCTACAAAATACAAAAGACTGAGTTTATATACTCAGGAAAATTCACCTCACAGAAGCATGCCCAGTCACTCAAGGCTTGATATCCCTTCAGTCAAACTCGTACTGATATCTTTCTTTAAATGCCACCTTAACTACGCATGGCTTCTGTAAGGAGGGTAGTTGAGCCATGAAGTGCTCGGCTAACGTGCGCAGACTTCTCTGTCGACTCGAGGACTTCGGCACGGCTGCATTGAGAGAATTGATACACAGGACCTCTGCAAGCAGGCGGCTCACTAGACCCTCCATTCCCCTTATTTAATGAACGAAAGGAGGTTTCAACCACCCGCTCTTGCCTTCATTTACTTCAATACTAGAAATAGTATTAAGATTGGGTTTGACGGCGCCTAGAGATCGTGATGATCCCCTCTGCAACTGAACTTGACGCCTTTGGCCTTCTTTATGCAGCTCCTTCCTCTTCCCAAGTGACCATGGGCTGTGACCATATGCTTTCGGCGTTCACGAATATGAAAGGGCTAACCTTTGCTGATTGAAATCGCGATGAGAAATATGCCGAGACGGCTTAATCTGGCACCACGCGTCCCTCTAGATATGACGGCTCTTAACTCTCCCGACGACACCGTGGGCCCCGGTCCGGGATTCTCCCAGCACCTCGCGCATCGGAAAATAATGAATCTGCTCTTTGCGTGTTGGAGTCGCGATGGGCGAAGCGCCGAGATGGCTCTATCTGTTTCCAGGTGTCCCCTCTGGATGGACGGCTGAAAACACTTCGTGATACCGCGGGTCCCACCTTCTACGCTTTCAGCGCTATCGAAGTTCGGGGTTTCGTAATGCTGAACAACATGAAACTCACGCCCTACGAACTCCCGACCATCGAAACGCCGACGCGGCCAGATCTTGCGACACACGTCCTTAGGATGAACGAACGAGGGGGCACTCGATATTCACAAGGGAGCCGCCCTCGTTTGCAGGCTCGCTTGATATGACCCAGGGCTRAGACCGTGGGCTMGACGCCAAAGGCGCTTTCRGTGTTTTGCTGATCGGTATTTTCAAGTGCAATGAACTAAGGGCTCCCTGTTCCCCGAAACCCCGATCCGCGATATGCCGACAAGCTGCTACCTGTCCTAGTTAGATCGGTCGATCCGAACCTGCTGATTGAAATAAGAGAGTTGTCCTTTGTGCTAAACCTTGGGMAATTCGGTAGCTCCGAATACCCGRTGACCGTCGATCTGCTTTGTAAAATAGATCTTGGATACTGCCGACGACATTTTGCYCGCTTGCTTGACCTGCTACTTGGAAAAATAGGGATTCTCCCGTGCTGCGCTTGGACATTTCGTGTGCAATCTACAGCCCTGGGTGCTTCTGTGCCAAATGAMAAAAATAATCRCTAACACCATGGATTCCTCCTATTTATTAGAATAGTTATGATGGTGTCTTCTCACAACCTATTTCATAACATATTTAAAGCATTTTATTATGTTATATGCTATTAACGCAAAACCATTAAAAAAACAAGTGTTTGTCCCAATGCCATACCATGATGTTATGTGTAACGTCCTTGAGCCTAGCTAAGGTCCATTGTGTGCAGAATACTCATAAAATACAAATTTATCCTAACTATATGATTTCCTGTAGCTTTTTTTTTCTTTTTCACAGAAACCAGAGAAAATTTATATTAAAAGATTGCAAATAATCGCAAGAGAAGTACAAAAAGTATTTTGTAGGACCTGTAATCACTAAATTTACCTCCCTGTAAGCTCCCAGTAGATAGGTGGTGAGCATAGGCGATACTTTCTAATATTCTAAAGCCAACCAAAGCTTTTACAGTGAAAATCTTGCAATAAGAGCATAACAAAAAAACTATTAAACAGAGCATACACTTATACATTGTTCTCGTCCGGTGCTGAAGGTTCTTCTTCTGCTGGTTGCCTCGGATTTAGGTCCAGTCTTTGAGGTCAAGGTCCAGGAGAAGAGGATTCATCGGAGATGGCTGCAAAAGATGCTAGGGAAGCCGAAGGTGAAATAGGTCCTGCCTCGAATTGAAGATTAGCTAGTTGTTGCCTTATTGCCTCACATTCGTCCCTTATCCGTTGGTGCTCTTCCCATTGCTGGATGGTAATCTCCATTATTGTTAGGACTTGAGTTGACAGGTCTCTGAGGTTGATTTGTAGATTTTGCACCGTATTTACTAGTTCATCATGTTCTTCCACTGAGATGGTGCGATGACTTCCTGTGCTCCTTCTCATTTTTCTAAGATTGCTTTCACTGCATGTTTGAATGGTGCAAGAGCCTATATCTGCGCTC
>JASDQU010375762.1:0-11392 GCA_032191745.1 Picea mariana
CTATCCTTCTTTTTGGGACTTCGGATACGTCAAAGCAACCAAGGAATTTTTATTTCTCAAACCAAGTATATCAGAGAAATGCTAAAGAGGTTCGGAATGGAAGATTGCAAACACGTTATCATTCCCATGCAAACCAGTTGCAGATTCGAAGTCTACAGATCAAAGGCAATACATATCAATGATTGGAAACCTTCTATATGTGACAACATCCAGACTAGATATAATACAGGCAGTTGGACAGGTGGCATGATTTCAAGCAGCACCAAAGGAATCACATGTGTTAGTAGTGAAGAGGATTTTCAGATATCTCAAAGGAACAAAAGAGTTTGGATTATGGTATCCAAAAGGAAAGGATATATCACTTATTGCCTACACAGATGCATATTGGGCAGGTTGTATTGATGACCGACGAAGCACTAGTGGAGTAGCATTCTACTTGGGTGAGTGTTTAGTATCATGTCTAAGCAAGAAACAATCATCAATATCTTTATCCACAATCGAGGCATAGTATATTGCAACAATGTCATGTTGTACACAGGTTCTTTGGATGAAGCGAACTCTGACAGATATACAGGTTGAGTATGATGAGCCCATTCCAATATATTGTGATAATACAAGCACCATCAGTATCTCGAAGAACCTGGTAATGCACTCCAAAATGAAGCACATTCCAATCAAGTATCACTTTCTACGGGAGCAGGTTGCATAAAAGAACATCAAATTTAAGTATGTGGGCACAAAAGAACAAGTGACAGACATCTTTACAAAACCACTTCCACGAGAAGCCTTTGAATATCTTTGCCAGAGACTTGGAGTTATTTCTTCTCCAAAATGAATGCTTTTTGAATGCTTATCTTATATGTCTTAGATGTACACGAGGAAGCACCATAAGAGGACAATTTATTTAGGGGGAGCAGCCTCGGATGGAAAGATAACTTTTACATTGATGACAAAGGGGGAGAGATTTATCAGATGCAGACGACAGAGGCATGGTTCCAGGGGGAGGAGATTTATCAGATACAGAGGACAAAGACATGGTTCTAGGGGGAGCATGAGTGATATGATTTCAGTATTGCATCAGAGTGTTTCCATCAATGCAAAAGGGGGATATTTTTTATTAAGGTTGGTTGTCATTGGTGTCAACCCTCGAAGAAAGCCCGATAGCAAAAAGTTCTAGGTAATGTACCCAAGTTTGTTTGATGACTCATTATTGTCTTGTCATGGTTGATAAGAAGTACATATGGATGAACTCCAAAGTGGTCCCCTTATGGTGAAAGCCCTCACAGGAAGACACTTTGTGGATTAAGTTATCCTATAATTATGGATAGAGAGCCCATGCTTAAATGTGGAATAATGAGATGAAGGACAATGAATTTGTCAAAGAAACTATCCTAGATGGATATTTCTTGTCATGCCGTTTCTGGTTGTATGTGGAATGTCACATAACTCCTCACGGTTAGAGAGTTATGACCATATGAAGTTGGAGAACCCTCATGAGTCTTATAGAAGCTCCCAAGAGTCAAAGTTCTTTGCAAAATAAATTATTTTAAATGAAGAAGCCCTAAAATAAGGAAAGTGTAAGGATACATGAAGATATAAATAAGAGACAAAGCTCACTCATTAAACACACACTTTTACATATTGTATATCTATTTTCTTGTGTAAAGCTTATTGTAAATACTTGTGGATACATCTGAAGTGGAAAACATCTGAGGTAGCACGAAGGGTTGACAACAAAATTCTCACAATTACAGAAAAACCCTATTTTCTGAGGTGTACACGGGTTGTCTGTGTAAAGGGTGCGTACATATTGAGTTATATGCGGTCTGTCTGTGTACAAGATGTGTACATGCTGAGTTATATGCAGGCTATCAGTGTATTAGGGTGCATACATGCTGAGTTATATGCGGGATGGCAATGTACTAGGGTGAATACATGTGGGTAAATCGTTGGAAACTTGAAGAGATGAAGATGCAGAGGTTCTAGATTCTGAGATCAAGCTCCCAGGAAGGTCTAAAGTGCTTAGATACATCAGATTCATCCATTGGTTCAAAAGGTATGTCTTATTTATATGAATAGTTGGACTTTGATGTATGCATAAGGAATGGCAATGGAGATTTGAGAATTCTCCCTAGAGAGACTAGTGGCTACATGGGATCTTCTGTATAAGTCAAATCTATAGAAATACAATGCTGGTATATTTATCATTGATACTTCTTGTTGAGACACATATTGTATTTCTTGGCATATGGCTAAGAGTTTTATGGTACATGGTTGAGATCTTGTATTTGTTGATGTTTTGAGAGGCTGAATATCAGAAATCATTTGATGACTAAGATCATGTGAAGGAGAGTATACTTGTTTATGATTTCACACACCCATATGGCACATGACTAGAGAGAGACATAATTGTCTCGAGTGAATGATATGCATGCATAGGGTACAATTACAGTCTGGATATAGTGACAGCTTATATATGTATGTGAAAGAAGCTACAGAGGGTCAGAAGTTTTCAAGTGAAAGGAAACCCTAGTTCTAGAAGGCATACATAGGTTTCATAACAATTAGGGCGCGTACATACATGGGATGCATAACATATAGGGTGCAAACATACATGGGTTGCATCACTATAGGTCACGTACCTGTTTTGTTTTTGTAGATACATGTTCAGTTCAGGTACAAATTGATTGCATGGCAGTTGTACATGTTGGATACAGGTCAGTGGTATAGGTTGATACAGTTGTACAACAATATATCTCCCAGTGATAGGTTGACAGTGGTTCCATCATTCTACTTCTACTTCATGGCAGTTGGACAGGGCAAGGACAGGTGGTTGTAGCCACCTTCTGGTTGTAGCCGGAAAACATAGGGGGTTGTAGCCTCCTTCTGGTTGTAGACATAAAATTGGGGAGTTGAAGCTTCCCTCAGGTTGTAGCCTGAGAAACTAGGGGGTTGGAGCCTCCTTCCAGTTGCAGCTGGAAAAAAAAGGAAGTTGGTTCTTCCAATGAATGTAATTCTTCAAGACATTTAAGAAAAAGAATTCCGTGGTTTTCTCCCGATTTGGGTTTCCACATAAAACATTGGTGTATTGTGTATGTGTGTGATTGTTCATTTCTTATTGCTCATTATTGGATAATAATTCTACATTGATATAACACTTGGATTATTTGGATAAAAAGGATATAATTGCGCTATTACTGATTCACCCCCCCTCTCAGTAATCGAACAGGTAATGCATTATAATAATGCATGAAAACAACCTAATTTTGAGGACGAATTAGTATGTGGATTTGATTATATAATTTGGTGAAGTGAAGGTTAAAAGAATTAATGGTTTCACCATCCTTATAGGAAATATTGTTGTATTCCCTTAACTTCTCAGCTAGACTGTTGGGCTGTCCATGAGTGGAATTGAACCAATAAACCAATTCTTCCCAAGTGGAAAGGATTTTGGGAGGGAGGTCAAAAAAATATGTTGCATCTTTCCCTTTGAGAGAATTGACAAATAAGTGCATGGAAGTTTCATTATCGTTAGCCCCTATGTTATGACAAGCATTAGAAAATGATACCAGGTGTTCATTTGTAGTAACAATGCCATTTCCCGAAAACCTAGGCAAATGGTCTTTGAATTTTGGTAATGGGTGAGTGGCTGGTGCAATATTCAAGGGAGAATATACATGCCACGGGGTGGTAGTAGCATCTTATTCAAATTGGAAAAGTCCATATTTCTTTATGAATTTAGCAGGATTGGTAGTAGATTGAATAAGGATTTGATGATTGTAGATACTATCAATTACTGATGAAGCAAAAGGTTACGAGGAGGAGGAAAATCCGGTGCCACTATCTCTACCGACATATGTCATGTTGAAGGTGGTATGTATGGGTGATAAGGGTGAACTAACATAATCAACTAAAGTCTGCCTAAGAGCACTTTGTTGTGTTGATAATATAATTTTCCTCCTTCCTATTTCAGAAATAGGAGTAGCTTGAGGGGACAACCCTATTCTCCTTCGAGAGATGCGAGGATTAGAGGACATGAAAAGAAAGAACAAAGAGGTAGGAAAAGGGAGGTTACTATTGATTTATGGGATGCCTTTTCCTGGCTTCTCAACATTCACGAATATTTATGTCCCTTTCAATTACTTCCCAAGAGCGTTCAATTTCAGCATGGGTATTAGTTGTTTCTAAAATAATGTTGAATAAAGTCAATGCAATGTTGGTTTGGTCATCAAGACCATTTCCAATATTGGGTTGTCTCGTAACAGGTACCATCATGAAAAATCAGTCAAGGAGTAATTAGAAAAAACATAAAAACGAAAGATAATCATGATGTAATGAACTAGAGAGATATGGAAGATCTCCCCAATATGGTAACCAAATAAATATTGAGAAAAATGTATGATGAACCTTACTCAAGAATTTTCAAATCTTGTTGGGCTAAGGCAAGATAGTTGGGAATGTTACCTCGGATTTATAGCCTAAAAATAAAAGAAACAATCACTTAATCCGCAAGTATTAAGTACAAGGGACCAAGGCTAGTTTTTTTATATATTATATGTAACTGTGCAAAATAAATAAACTTAAACATAAATTACATGAGTCTGTACATTGAGATAAAAGAAAAAATGAATGAAATCATCAAAATACATATGTGAGACTGAAATTAGAAATCTGATTTTTATATTGACTTCATTATGAGATACAAGGCTGAATTCTCCTTACAAACCCCTGCAAGGGTAGGGACCAAAGTCAGATTTATAATCCTCCGATGGGAACCATACAAAAAGACTATGAAAACAAAAGAAAACTGAAGGTAAAGATCTGGATCAACTTGCCACAAAATGTTGTCACTTGACTCTGCAAAATACTCTTTATCGGTCATGAAATTTAATTCATAAACATAAAAGAACACACTGACTGTCAAAGTTAAATCATACACCTTTAAAGACAAGCTGCTGAAATATATGATTCAATTTTGAATCCTGCTACCTTCAATAAGACCCCGATGTCTTCAAGATGGTTAATCCTTCTAGTAAACTCATAATGAATGAAAAATGAAAGTATCTCACAAGTATAGAGAAAACCTTATAGTAGAAGTTCTCCCTCTATTATATCTTGCCCTTGTCTCTTCATTTGATTGAGATTTTATTCTTTCTCAATAAGTTATGGTAGTTCAACTACCTTTCTTTAATTAATATTAATTAGCTTAACTAATTAGTTGAGACAAATAAATAATAATATATATAAATAAGGGTCTAATTAAATAATAACTTAATAGGTGGGACCCCTTGTGACTCATGTTTCAATTTCTTTTAATAGTCATCAAAGCATGAAGTATAAAACCCCAAACATTTGATTCAAACATCCTCCTTGTAACTCCCATTCTGATATTAATGATCAAATATTTTAATATCAACAAAATATAACATGACTATATCCAAAAATGACATTATATCTATGCTATCCAAAACACTGTCTAAACATGTATTTGTTGTCCAAAACATTGTCAAAATAAAAGACTCTCCTCAATAGAAAATAATATTAATCAACATTAAAAACCATATTTGCTATGAGAGGCATTTGGCCTATTTTCACTGCTTCCCTCTTTTGATATTTCTGTTGCAGCCTTAGTCTGATCAGAACCTTGAGGGTGGATCTCGCTGATGACATGGGAGAAATTGTCTTTGAGATGAAGACGAAAGGATACATATCCAAAGGAATATTTGGATGCCTTAGAGGGAGTGGCCACTCTTTTCCTTTATCTAGTTCTGGCTTGGGAACATCAGTTTTTAGCCTCCTACTTGCACGAGAAGACTATACGGTTGAGACAACATGATCAACTTGGGAATTTGTATTTTTTGGCAGTGGATGAGGGGGTAATGGAAAATACATAGTAGGTCAACCATGGTGATGAGAAACAAGTTGATGGACAATCTCTTTCCAACCATAATTGACAGGTGGTTCTGGCTGCATAGAAACGTGAGGGGGAACACAGATAACAAAAAATGTTTTGATGTGGCTAGAAGGGAGGCATCTTAGGTTGGGGTTGGAGAATCCCATGGCCAACCAGGTTGAATATCCCAACTTGAAAGAGCTGATTTAGTTCCTGTGGATCAACACCAAAATGTATCGAAAACAATGGCCTTCTATGGCCTCTTTGCCAATTTCCTCTGCCTCTATTAGCACCTCTGCCATTGCTGCCTCTGCTAAAGAAACTCATCCTGAAGAAATATTCCAAACATGTCATGAAAAACTCTTAACAATCCATGCATCAATAATCTACCTAAATAATATCAAAAGGTTGGCTCTATTATTCACCATAGAAGTACATGCAATCCATATTCCATCAACATATTAAAACTCAACAATCAATTGCCATTTGAACATGGAGTGGTAGGGATATTGGGAAGATAAGGGTCTTATAATGTGTGAAAAATGGTAGCATGGATGGGAAACGATCAACGAATACTATTCAAGCAAATGCAGAAGTAACAAAAAATGTATCCATATCCAAACTTCCAACACCAATCATCAACTAGCCTTTTCTTTTGTTATTAATTATTCCTCTTTAAAAAAAAATGAAATTTGTGATAATAGAACAAGGAATGTTTTAAATGTATTTGGGAAGGAGAGGGGCATATAATGAGCGAAAAGTGAAATAATGAAAGGTAAAAAAAGGCGATTACTGTTCTCTTATATGCAATAATATCTATTAAAAAAATCCCATCACCATCAACTGCCAAAATTTTTCTCTGTCAATAATTTAAATCCAAGACATAACAATTTTTATAGTACCCAATATAAAACCCCATGAATTTTCAGGATTGTCAAACTTTACAACTTCAATGTCCTCTTCCTTTTATTTTATTCACAGAGATTTTATAAGAGGTTGTTAATAGAGTCACTCAAAACAATTAAAACCAGACTACATCAAGCGTTCATGGGAGGCTGAGAACACAACATAAGCCATCGACCTTTCACTATAAAATGTTGGTATCACAACCTTCAATACTTGTTGCGTAAACAGTCTGGGTTCGAAACCTCATATGAAACTGATTCTCATTGTTTTAATTTAACATCATATAACTTCAAAATCGACCAAACCCCCATGGATACATAACAAATGAGCCAAGACTTCATGCATATAACTCGTCTTCCCCATTTTCGGGTTAATCAATATAACCCATATCAAGACCAGAGTTCAATTCTTATGAATTTCCATACACTAGATAAAAGAACCGATGTCTAGGCACGAAAAGGAAAAACATTCATAAGGGATTTGAAAAAAACCATTTAACCATTTATTTCCACAAAAATATTTCCACATACCTCATATGGTGGCCACAAGGAAAATACGACAATAGTTGAAATATAAATTAAAGGAGCTGTAAATCTTCCAAAGACTGAGTAAAGGGTATGGTGTTACGTAGAAAAAAAACAAACTGTTCTTTTATTTCTCAGAAAAAAAACCCTTGAATTTAATGATCAAAGATGAGTGAAACCAAAAAAATATTTGCCATAATTATTTTCCAACAGTCATAGCAAAAAAAAAACACTAATTCTGGGTGCAACACTATCACATAATCCAAACAAAAAGGAATTTCAAACACTATTCTCAGCTTGAAAAATTTAAATGCCAACAGAGAGGAAACTCCATATAAATGAAATTCACACAGCCATGATAACCACATACATCCATTATAAAATTTGAAAAGAAAACATAGTCTGTAAGCAAATCTAAGAGCTAACTTCATGATTTTATTTCGAGTGGAGCTACAGTTCATGAATGGAGAGGTAAGAGCCAACATACCTGTATGGAGAATGTCAGGAAACCAACAAGCACCACTATTCTTTCCAAGGCCGAGAAAAATGGAGGCAACACTAGCCAAAGAAACCAACACAAATGCAAACCAAGTGAGGGTGGCGACCTCGAGGTAGCGTTAGAGCAAGGTGAAATAATTGCACGTTGTTTCTCACATTAATTTACATCAACTAGATCCAAGTACGAGCACACCCAATACATCCAACGCATAGTCTACTATGTTTTCCACATATCATTTCAATCCAAAAATCGAATTTGCCTCCTTCCATTAAGCTCATAAGTTTTATATGCATACTCAACACTTAGCACCAAAACATGTCATGTCCCACATTCCTTGTTAGTGAAGGATTTTCACCTTATAACACTTATTAATTGTCCATGCTAATAACAAGTATAGCATAAATAAAATATGCTATAACTATATGTGGCTCATGCTTGGAGTTTGAATCAACAAGTCAAAATATATATGTGTAGCAAGAATAGTAGCAAGAATAACCAAGATACTTATTAAAACATGCATTTTTCCCTTTTCATTTCTTTTTCAAATTAAATTTCCAACACAACCATCATTCATCCATAACACGATTTCAAATTTTTGGGTTTTTCCCCAAACCGTAGAATCAATTTTGCAAGGTAGTCATGAGTGCAATAAAATAAAAGTGTCTTTCATCATCATTCCATAACGGGGTCCCACCTATTTAGTTTATTATTAGATATATATAAGTAATAAGGCATTGCAATCCATTTTCATGCATGAATTCCATTTTGCACTTTTTGGGCGTCAACACAATGTGATTTTATTGTCTCCTAATAAGTTAGAATAGTTTAGACTTCAATATTTTACCTGTACATATTGTGTATACAACTCACAATTTTATGAACCAGATTGACAAGTAAAGGGTTTATTAATGCCATATAAATAACCCAACATTTTTGGCGCCATTTCCAGGGTGTTGTTAAAATATAAATGGTAGAAGGATAGTTAGTTGCTTTTATTTTGTTTTCTCACTACATTTCATATTTGGTGGAGGAAAATACAGTAAGATGCAAAGGCACCCTCACTTCTAAATTTTTGCAAGGGTTCTAGCCTGCCACATTCACTTTAGTGAATGTATCCAAACCCTTTTCTGTCATGTAGTTAACTAATGGTTAGGCTTAGAGATAACAAAGGTAGGTTTATTAAGTCAACAAGTAATATTCCTGGTGATTTATTTGGTAGTATTAGGACCCCCCCCTACTAATCTGGATGAAATGTATACGTGTATTTCTTTGTAGGAAGGAGAAGGTTTTGCATCAAAGGTGACTCCAAAACTGACCGCACCACAATCATAAACCACTACTAAGAAAATGCAAGGAGAGCAAGGAAGAATCCTGAATAAAGGTGATGAGGACAACCGGATTTGTGAGCTAGATCCAAATATTGATCCATCACTAAAGCAGGCTGTCAACCCGAAAAACATTGCCAAAATCTTTGAATAATCACAAAACATGGTCATATCATATATTGAAGCTCCAATTGTAGAAGGGATACCTGAAGCACATATTGGGGACAACTTTATTGTTCATCAAAATCCAATTAATGAGCCACCCTTCTCTCCGAACTGGGACACAAAACCAAAGCTAATTAATTTTAGATTGTTGGAAAACATGGAAGACGAGGAAGAAAGGAATGTGGAAGTAGAAGGAGAGAAAACCTTTGGGTTCCCCATTCTTGACTTAGCACTGAATGTGAACATGAAGAACATTCCTCCGTCGTTATTTCCAAATTTCCAAGGTATAATGATTGAGGATCTGGATGTCTTTTTGTTTGAATTTGATATTATGTGCCGAAATTATAATTATGTGGATGATGCTAAAAAATTTAATTTATTTCCTATAACTTTGAAATATTATGCCTTTAGATGGTTAATGGGAATTCTAGAGTATTCCTATTAGATATTGGGAATATAAGAAAACTACTTTTCTTAAGATATACCAAGATTATTATAGAACTAGAGACTCACATAATGATATTTTTAAGATGCAACAACAGGAAGATGAATGTACTGAAGACTACGTTGAGATATTCCTTTACAACCTTCAGAAGACTAAACATAGTACCTTGAATGATGATACCATTAGGGCTATTTTTATGAAGGGGATACAAGAATACTATATATAAGTTCTTAATCTTATGAGTTTTATTGATGTTTCTCACTTACCATTTGCAAGAAGTTGTGATCTATGTAGGATATATTCATGAAGTAGAGCCAAATATGGTAAGGGAGTGAGGGATACTTTGACAAGGGCTACTAAATATTCTGCAGGGGGAGTGACAAGGATGGAACTAGGAAACTTATTAGAGAACTTTAAAACAAACATCCTTTGTACTATTAGCTTGCAACTAGATAGACTAAACATTAAAAAGAAACAAGAAGAAGAAGCAACCTTAACTATATTTTGTGCTAGATGTAGGAAGAGGCATCCTTTAAGAGAACTCCCATTAGATAATGTAAAAGTTTGTGATATTTATGTAGATAAACATGACACAGATAAATTCCCCTCATTGTTGGGACTTCAATCTATCTATCGAGGAAGAAACAAGACAATTAAACCATCTTTTCAAGCTGCACAAAAAGAGGCCTTGGAAACCGCAAGAACAAGGTATCGAATAAGACCCATCATTACAATTTTATGCATCTTATAATTCCTATCCTCAATAATGGAATGCTCTAATTACCTCGCAACCATGGTCCCAACAGTCTACCCAAAACCAGCCTTGGCAACAAAGTTGGTGAGGGAATGCTTATGTGAATATGGTCCTGCAACAATTTTCAATTCCTTATCCGACTTATCCATAGTTTCCACCACCTTACCTTCAAATGAAAGCACAAGTGGATCCACCTCAACCAACAATTCCTCAAATTCCACAACAATTACAATTACCTACAATTCAAAATCCTCTCACTACTGCATATTGAAAAATCTACGACGACTACTTGCAACGAAAGTACTCTTTCGTCGCAACATTCATAAGAAAAAGTTCAATTATTCAATTTTTTTCTAAATCCACCCCGTGTTCATTGCTATCTTGATAAATGTACTTTGTCTAAATTAATATGTTCAAATTTCGTCGCAAGAGTGACGAATGACCGTTATAAGTGAACGTTATAAGTGACCGTTATATATGACAAATAAATAGGTAAAAAAAAAAAATATTTTAGGTCACGATCGTCGCAATTGTGACCTAAAATTGAACTATAAATATTTGACGATTTAAATATGTTGCGACAATCTTGTTATAACAACGACGGTTCTGAAAGGGTATTTTTGTGCAGAAGTTGTGCGAAAGAATGTTGCAGAATATAGTTAGAGGTGGGGGAAAAAGTAAAGAGGGTGAAAAGGGTGATGGTAGATGTTATTGCCCTTGGAAAAAATGTTGCCTCATACGTCCCGTAATAATTTTAATAGCAACAACTAAAAAACATTGCAGGAAACATGAGCACATTGATGGTAGATCAAATGAATATCGTCCCATGGTAATTAGCTATATATTCATTACCTTTTTTTGTTTTGTCAATTATATATATA
>JASDQU010375767.1:0-11411 GCA_032191745.1 Picea mariana
TGTCTTCTGGACCACTTTCTTTCGATACCCTTGACAGGTTTCGGGCTCAATACCCTTTTTATTGTGGTCTACCCGACTTTTGACTGTACCCGCCTGGTGACTATTCGCGCGCTAGCAACCTAGTTGCCTATCTTTTTTAGGGACATGCACAAGTGACTGTGGGGGTATACCGTGGTAACTAGGACATATATCAGGCCATGCTTTGCAGAGTATACCCGGAGGGTGCTTCCGTGTTCGAGTTGCACTTGCACCGGTAAGTTGCTCTAGTGTTGGTTGTTGTAATTGTTCTTCCAATTAATTTAGTGTTTGCCTATCTTATCTTCTAGGGATTTTTTTAGTGTGTGTTACTTTTGAACGTTTAGACTACCCTAGAGTGTCTTTGATCTTCTCACATAGTGGAGGATCACGAGCTTCGCCGGTCACGAAGGCTTCTTGGCCTGCCACCGGTTACACTGGAGCCACCCCCACCACCATTAAGGCGAAAGCTATACCAACAAGGGTCTTTTGAAGCGACCGGGTTACAAGCAATTGTGCCTGACCAACCTCCGGAGGAATCAACCATTTTGGACCTTGAAGTGAATGCTCTTGGCCCAGTTGAAACCTCAACCACTTATTTCTTGGCACCTTTCATCGTACCAATTCAATTTTACGAGCGCTAGACAGTGTTGCACAGAGCAATGGAAACAAAAGTTGTTACTCCTTCTCAGAATTATTCAATTCCCACTACGGTTGTCACCACAGGAGATTTTTCACCTCCTAACCCACCATCACCGGTTCGAGCCAGCATGGTCTTGACCACCTCTACATCGCACAGTGGTCCGATCCCATTTTTGGCGGTGGCCACAACCCCTTTTACACCAAGTGCGACGGGCCCTCCGTTCTCATATGGGATGCCTAGCTCGGGTACAAGTCCTGTACTTTCTTACTCCACCTTACAGACTTTAGGTTTGGGGGCAGGGAGCTCTAGCCCTCCTCTGCAAGGTCACATGGGGGGTACTCCTGCTCCTTTTAATGTTTTTCCTTACAGAGGGGGTCATATACCTCCTTCATCCCCTTCACTCGGTGGCTCGCATCAGCAGTCCATCGGGCAACCTACACACCATAGTTTATTTGGAGCGGGGAATCAAGGACCACCTTTGCATAATATGTTGGTAGGTTCGACACCGTTTTATTTGGCCAGAACGTTTGGTAACAATGCCTTCTCGTCAGTCGCCTTCCTGACTGGGGGCAACCCCAGTTTTGGACAATCTACTCCTATGCAGGGTACTATTCTTGCACAGGGGGCAAACCTTGGAACTTCTTCCGCAACAGGGCCTTGGAATTCTTGGCAGGGATCCGTTCCCGCTTCCGAAATGTTGATCTGGGGTAATTCTTTCCACAACCAATGGAACCCTGGACAAACTACTATGCCAATCCCCACGGGACCGACATGGGGCAACCCTTCCCAAAGTCCTTTGAATGCAATGCATGCCCAACCATCTATGTCCTATTTTGGAAGTCAGCCGATGATGTCTCCACATATGAAAAATCCATACGCTGGCCAGGGCCACGGTTTCTACTAGAATCCGGGTCAGCAGCCAAACTTTTCCTAGCAACCTGGTGCCAGTCAAACTCCAAGCCCCTTTTTCCTAGGTTATCACCAACAACCCAAACTACCCTTCCTGGCGACTTTGGACTTGCCAGATTTGACAAGGTTGTTGAATGACCCTATTTGTCACGATCTGCGTTGGCCTCCTATGCCGACGAAGTTGCCTTCAGACATTCCAAAGTTCGAAGCCAATCCTAACGAAGATCTAGGAGATCATGTGACTACCTTCCATCTTTGGTGCTCATCTAACTCATTGAAAGATGACACTTTACAATTGCGATTGTTTCAACGTACTCTCATTGGGAGTGCCACGAAATGGTACATTGAGCTTGATCGCTCAAGATACTCTTCCTTCGGTGAGTTGGCAATGGATTTCCTAAACCATTTCCAGTTACCTATGAGATACGATGCTGGCACAGAGTTGCTGGCCAATTTCGAACAGACGACAGCAGACCATATCTCTGATCACATACGAGAATGGAGACGCCGGAAGAGTCTAATTAAGGTGCCAATCCCACTAGCATTCCTACTTGAGTGGTTCCTTAAGTCTTTAGTCCCGCAGTTATCCAAAGACGTCGCAACGTCGGGAGTATTCTCCGAAGAAGACGCCATCATGAGAGCTCAACAATTTGAGCTCATATATTCTCAGTCCGGTTTATTATACAACATATTTATAGATGCGCCACGCTCAATACTAGATAAAAATAGACAGAGAGTTGGACCACATGCCGATGGTATTGTTGGTTCAGCACAAACAAAGCCCACTTAGCAATTGACGAAGCAATTGCAGCAGTTATCTATCCAACACACAGCGGCCAGCCAAACTACTACTTTGGCTGCTCCTCCTACCAAAACGTTGGAGGTACACATAGTGAAATCGACTAACCCAAAGGCCACCCAGCAGCCTGAAGGAAAGAAAAAACAACGGAAGAAGGGTAAGGGGGATAAAAAACCTAACGATAATGCTGGCGGGGACAACAGTGAGAAACGAAAGGCGAGGTATCCATGCAACTTGTGCGCGGAAGACCACCCAACCCATCTATGTCCTCGACTTGTAGAAGCCCAAAAGTTTGTGACGCAGCAACATCCTGCTATGTTAACCAATCCATTTCAACATGGAAAAAATCTAACTCAAGCCTCTGCAAGCACAGAAGGGGGCAGCCAAGAATCCTGTCCACCTGCAAACAACCCTGTGTCCGCGAACGTATATATGGTGAGGGGTGATGCATTTATATCGACTAGAGCGCATGACTATAGTAACCCGAGCACTTTTGAGAAGGGTAAAGAAGCTGAACTCCCATCTCTTCCTCTACAGATTGAGAAGATGTTGGGGGAAACAATGACACACATTTCCAAAGGTGCATTCAAAAAAGCTTCTCATAACCCAAATGCAAGGGCCTCCCATAACTACTCTGTGGTGGAAAATTTATCACAAACCCCTTGTGTGATGTCTGCTTTGGAGGTCCTTCAAAGCTGCCCTTCCCAGAGGAAAGCCTTGTTAACCTCTTTAGGATCTACCGAGACTTGTAATCCAGGTACAATCATGTTGGATACAACTGACTTAAAACCTCGTCTACCTTACCACGTAGCATTTCAGATAGTAGTGGCTTATCCCACGAAAAATTTTACCTGGAATATCTTTCGCACGGTGGTTGATGAGGGCGCCTCGACATGCGTTATGTCGTTAGTGTGTTGGAAGGTCGTTGGCCAGCCCGTTTTGTCTCTGTCACCTACTCTCCTCACCGCTTTCGACAGTTGTTCGTTCCAACCACATGGTATCGTTCCTTCTTTCCCTGTGCAGTTAGGAGGGAATACCATGTGTGTCGAAGTAGAGGTAGTTGATAGTTGATGCTCCCCTCGAATATAACCTCTTGTTAGGAAGGAGTTGGACTTATGCCATGCAAGTTGTGGTTGCTACAGTTTTCCGGGTCTTGTTGTTTCCACACGAAGACTGGATAGTGACCATCGATCAATTGTCCTTCTCTAGACCTGACCCTGCTTTGGGGGCATCCATGGTCCTAATGATTGATAATCCTCAACAAGGCATCGTCAACATAGGGGTTGGTTTGTGCCCATTTTTTATGGGTACCTTCGATTACCCGCCCCCTCAAGGATATATCAAGTTTATATCCAATCACCATAAGGTTGGGATTTTTCAAGTTTCGTCGTTTCGCACAACTTACTTCGACGATCCATGGACACTTCCTTCCCCATCGGCCATGATGGATGGGACAGGGCATCTGGGCATGTCCATGCCCTTGTTCGTAGCTGAAGTAGCGTACTCTTTAGTCCAACAAACTCCAGCCCACACTGATCCAACTCCTGCACAAGAGTTAGATCCACTTCTAGAGCCTATTTGGGCTTAGGGTTCTCTCGCTCACACTGATTCATTAGACTTAGTCTTGCCCTCTAATGAAGCAATAATTGAAGCAACGACTAGTCCGGATAAACCCTGGGAAGATCTTCATCACAGATCATACTTCCTCCCATAGTTAAGCTGAATTGAAGCGGGAGAATTCACTGTGACTATGACAGGAGATCGGTCTTGTCCTATTAATCCTTTAGCTACACATGAGTTTTATGCTAAGGGTAATATGGTAACTATTGTTGAAACCTTACCGATCAATATCTCCTGAAACCCTGGCATCGTGGAGAATGGCTTCATCGGAGCATACTGCTCCCCTGAGGAGATTCAAATCTACACAGATCTTTTCAAAGAATTTTGTGACATTTTTTCCTGGTCTTATGAGGAAATGCTAGGTATCGATCCAAAAATAGTTGAACATGAAATCACAACGTATCCTGATGCCAAGCCTATTCGGCAAAAGCTTCATCCTGTTAATCCTAAGAAAGCAGCAGCCATTAAGGTTGAGGTTGAGAAATGGCTAAAATCCGGGTTTATCTATCCAAACCATTTGACCCAATGGGTGTCAAACCCCATGCCGGTCAATAAAAAACAAGGCATGATTCGTGTATGTACCGACTTCCATGATTTGAACAAGGCCTGTCCCAAAGATAATTTTCCCACACAGTTCATTGACTAGATCATTGATGGATGTGCGGGTTACGAAGCCTTTTCTTTCATGGACGGTTTTTCAGGATATAATCAAATACAAATCAAACCCGAAGACCAACACAAAATGGCATTCATCTGTCCATGGGGTACATTCGCATATCGTAAAATGCCTTTTGGTCTCAAAAATGTTGGAGCCACCTTTCAGCGGGCCATGTCTTTTTCTTTTCATGACCTCAAGCATACAATTGAGGCTTACTTAGATGATTTGGCATCTCAATCTCACAAGAGAATGGATCATCCCACACACCTACGACTTATCTTTGAACGTTGTCGCTACTTTCGAATTCGCCTGAATCCAAACAAGTGAAGCTTCTGCGTAACGTCAAGACGATTGTTAGGTTTCATAGTGTCAACAACAGGGATCATGGTCGATCCTCTAAAGGTTGAGGCAATAATTCAATTGCCCCCCCCCCACACACAATCCTTCAACTTCAGAGTCTACAAGGCAAGGCAAACTTTTTACGACGCTTCATCACCAACTATGGCGAGATCACCAGGGGCTTTATGCGCTTACTAAAGAAAGACGTTCCTTTTTACTGGGACGATTCTGCTCAACGCTCTTTCGACACATTAAAACACGCCCTTACAACTGCCCCTCTGCTCTGGCCACCTAACTATAACAAAGATTTCTTATTATATATGGCTGTAGCAGAGTCAACTATTGGCATGGTTTTAGTTCAGGAAGATGACTTGTTCTCAGAATATGTGATCTATTACCTGAGCTGAGGCCTCATAGGACTGGAACTCAATTATTCTCACATCGAAAAACTTGCGTTGGCAGCATTTCATGCTATTCAATGGTTCCGTCATTATGTTCTGTTTCGCAAGACCACCGTCATTGTTGTTGTGAATCCATTCCAGTATATGTTGACACGACGGGTAATAGGTGGAAAAATCAGTATATGGATAGTCATCCTCCAGGAGTTTGACTTAGACTTCGTTTCAGCAAGGTCCAAAAAGTCACTGGTCTTCGTAGAACTTATTTCGGAACTTCTGGTTGAATCAGGTGACGTTGTGCCTGAAGAATCGCCTATCCGGGGAGATATGTTTTTTATCAAATCTTCAGATCCATGGTATGGATATATACTTATCTATCTCCAGACTCTGAAGTGCCCCACCACTGCTTCTCATGATGAGCATCGACACATATTCCATCAGGCTAAGAATTATCTCATAATCGATGATACATTGTATCGGAGAGGTGTAGACTGCATCCTACGTCATTGTCTCACTCATGAGGAAGCAATTATCGTGCTTAATGATTTCCATACCGGATCTTGTGGCAGTCATTTGTCTGGTTGGCAACAGCCCAAAAGATTCTATGAGCAGGTTACTTCTGGCTGACACTTATCAAAGATTGTATCGAATCGGTCAAGAAGTGTCATCCGTGCCAAATCTTCTCTCGGAAGATGAGGGCACATCCCGCTCCCATGTTTCCTGTCATCATAGTTGGTCCCTTCACCAAGTGGGGGATTGATTACACTACTTGCAACCCCCCTTCATCAAGGGGGCACCGCTATATCATTGTAGCTGTAGACTACTTCACAAAGTGGGTCGAAGCTATGCCAATGTTTAAAGATGATGGAGAGACTGCAGTTCTCTTTTTATTCAACTAGATCATAGCAAGGTTCGGCATCCCGAGGGAGATTGTCTCTGACCATGGCAGTCACTTTCAGAATTAGATGATGATCGAATTAACATCAAATCTTGGGTTACGGAAAGAACATTCATCACCCTACTACCCCCAAGCCAATGGGCAGGTGGAAGTTGTAAACAAAACTCTTAAGACTATTCTACAGCGAACTATCAACTCATCCAAGTCAAATTGGCATTTGATGTTATACTCCACATTATGGGCTTATCGGAACATGGATTCCCTAGGTAGATCCTGGTTGCATTATGGTATTCATGTTGTCTCTAAAAACATTGTAGGCTTGGGAGTCCTTGTAGTTTTTCCTGAATACGAGTTTCAGCCTCATTTGCATGATTCTTCTTCGCTCTTGACCTCACCCTCAAGACTCCCAAAACATAACAGGTCTTCTTTTAAGCCCTTTTCAGACCCTCTAAATATGAAAAGATTGCCGAGCGATCTTGTGGCCTTTCATGCTCATTAAATTGAAATTTGAAGTCACGTCTGTCCGGCAGTAGTTTACCCATTTTTCGGTCTGGACGGTCAACTGTATGAACAAAGGTATACTCTATGGAACTTCAACTCTATAGAAGAGTACTTTCAGGTATAATTTAATTCTTTTTTCAGGCCTGAGGGACTAAACTTACGAAGAAGTAACCCCCACGGAGTCCATAGTTAAGCTCTTTTCAGACTCCCTAAAATTGAAAAGATCGTAGAGTGACCTTATTCTTTCACACTCGTTAAAATGGTCCAAAAGAACATTCCTGAGGGAGTCCATAGTTAATCTTTTTTCAGACTCCTTAAAAATGAAAAATTGCCGAGTGATCTTGTCTTTATCACACTCATTAAAATGGTTTTGAATAGACGTCTTGTCGGTGCTAGTTTACCCCTTTTTCGAACCGACTAGAATATCTTCGAAAAAGGTACCCCCAATGGAGTCTCCTTTTATGTTTTTTCAGATTCTCTAAATATGAAAAACCACTGAGCTTACCTTCTCTGGGCTCGTTAAACTTACATCGAAGGACGTTACCATTGTGTGTTTTGTTAACCACGTTTTCATACCTTATACGCTAGCCTTGTAACAGTTTGCTTCAACATCTTAACACCCTTGGCCCTCGGAGGATTTTTCCCGAGTATCATTATACTAGAACATCAGTCTTGTCCTTGTGCCTTGAACTTGTATGTTTGCAACACTCGTTCCTCCATTGTAATGTAATATTCCTTTATTCTTTTTCCCAAAATTATTGAAAAAGACAAAAAAAATCAAATATACCCCAAAAAAGAGGAAGGGAAAAGTATTTTCTTTATTGGCAGCATAATGAGTCGCCCTTGGATAAAGCACATCTGTTCATGCGTTCATCAAACTATGGGATGTAGTACAACCTTAGGAAGTTGTTCTCACTATATAGAGTTGTGTCCTCCACCATTTGGTTATTCTTCCAAACATATGGAGAGTTTGTGTTGCCTCCTGCTTCTTAGACTTATGATTAATGACATGTTGCCCGAGTCTCATCATTTGTCGTGCTATTGTCCAAAGGAAGTTTGTCACCAAGCCCGAGTCAGCCCCTCTGCAATTTGTCTCTTGCCCTCATACTCGGCCATCCTGAATGTCCAATCAAGTCCTTGTTGGAAATCAATGAAGCCTTAAGTTTGATCATCAAGTCCATGACCGACGAGCCGTCGAAGACCTCTGGGTAGTGTAGTCGTACACTCATATTACATTCCCACCCGAGTTTTGAATATTTTGAAGTAGTTGCTCGAGCTCTAAAGACCTCATCTCCAGCCATCAGGCCGTATCAGCTTCTAGAAGATGGATACTCTATATGTATATCTTTTTTATTTTGAGATGTAGCTCTGTTGTGTATTGTTCATGGCTAGTCTTTATATAGTTATATGACATGGATCTACAGTGTATTTGATTGGTAGCCATGATTCTATTTTATCCCGAGCATGGGTATGCCCACCTCGGTGAGACATGTGTTATTTTACAGACGGCGCCTCCCGGTTCCTGATCCTTGGGCTCAATCGTTCGGCACATCAGTAAAGATTGTTAATGTATTTCAGCCATTAGATGCTCTTCTGACCTCACACATTAGGGGGCATCTGTTATAACCCTAAATTGCACCATACATGCTTACCTGGCATCAGGCCATCTCAGATCCCTTCTTTGCCAAAGCACTACTGAGCAACTCTTTAAAAAACCTCTTTTATAAGGTCCCACGCACCCTACTCCATTACTGCACGCGTGTACATGCTATCTGACCTAAAACAGCCCGCATAGACTGACAAAAGCATGAAAAAAGGATAGTTGTCGATGGAACACACAGTTCTGGGTGAGTTAACTGAAACTCCCGACCATGCATGGCCGAGGGTTCGTCCAAATACATAGCTTCTTCTAGCCTATAAAATAAGGGCTAGGGGTCCCATTTGGAAGAGGAAAAATATAGCAAAGAAACTCTGCACATTTACATATTCCCATTGTCCCAACCCTTTAGCCATCCTCATGTCAAAAGAGATACGAAGCAAAGAAGTTGGAGGACAGTTGAAGAGGATCCCAGGATCAGGTTCGCAAAGCGGTGGCCGGTCTTGACTTTTTGTAAGTTGACTCATTCAAAGTAATAAAGAAAATGTTTTTCCCATCCCAATTCATAAGTTATTAATAATTTGTTAAGTACATGTTTGAATCTCTAACATGTTAGTCTATAGGTAAGATCCATGTGTAGTTGTTTCTTGTCTTGTATGCAGGTCAGTGTTGGAAAGGAGAATTGCGAACAAGTGATCAAGTGCGACAAGGGATTGACATTAAATGCCTGGAACAAGGTAGGTTGATCTAGCCATGTTTTACTGGAAAAAAATAGGATTTAAGTCTGGGGATGAAGGTAGAAAGTAGATTTTCTCTTGGTCATATTTGCATGCAAAGCATAACCCTATTTGCTAGTCCATAAGGATATTTCCCTCACAACAATCCTGTACTTCATTCAAAATCTAAGCACATACCAATAAAACACCATTTTCTCAGAGAACAAATTACAAACAGAATTGTTCAAGTGAATTATATTCCTTCCACAGAACAGATAGTTGATATCTTTACTAAGTCGTTAGCAATGACTCCTTTTGGATATCTTCATCAAAAGTTGGGGGTTATAACTTCATTCGCCTAATCTGTTCACCTGGTCAGGGGGAGTACTTATTGAATATTTTTTGTATTTCTAAGCTGCTCATAGTTGATAGCGGGAGTATGTACTGCAACAACTCAGGGGGAGCGTGTCTCTTCTTTGACATTGATGTCAAAGGGGGAGAAAGTGTGGTAATTTCAAAGATGCTACAGTGGTATAATTGGATGTTCTTCAAGGGGTTGCCATCAATGCCAAAGGGGGAGATTGTTGGCATGTTTTCAGACAAAGGCAGAGTATGCGTGTTTGTCATTGATGGCAAAGATCACGACCAGCAACACAACGATGATCGCATGGCAAGATCAGAAGCTAAACTCCATTTCGGGTATCAGAAGCTAAAGCATGTTTTTAGACAGAGGTAGAGTATGCATGTTTGTCATTGATGGCAAAGATCACGACCAACAGCACAACAATGATCGCATGGCAAGATTAGAAGCTAAACTCCATTTTGGGTATCAGAAGCTAAACTCTATTTCGGAGTTTCAGATACCGGGAGTTGGAAGTGTCGAAACACTTCATCACAAAAATGCTGAAATGTTGAAATGCGAAACACCGAAATACCAGACCGTTGATCTGACTCCATTTTGGAGTTTTGGATACCGGGAGTTGGAAGTGTCGAAACACTTCACCACAGGAATGTCGAAATGTCGAAATGCGAAAAACACCTTTTGGTGTAAGTTTCGGATACCGGGAGTTGGAGTGTCGAAACACTTCACCACAGGAATGCCGAAATGCTGAAATGTTGAAATGCAAAAAAGAACTTTTGGTGTACGTTTCGGATACCGGTAGTTGGAGTGTCGAAACACTTCACCACAGGAATGTCGAAATGCCGAAATGCAAAAAACACCTTTTGGTGTAGGTTTCAGATACCGGGAGTTGGAGTGTCAAAACACTTCACCACAGGAATGTTGAAATGCCAAAATGTCGAAATGAGAAAAACACCTTGTGATGTAGGTTTTGGATACCGGGAGTTGGAGTGTCGAAACACTTCACCACAGGAATGTCGAAATGCGAAAAACACATTTTGGTGTAGGTTGTGGTCACCGTCAGTGGTCATGTGAGAGGGAGGAGCTAACACCAAGCTAAGCTCCTTTTCAGTGATCGTAACATGAAGAGTCGAGACTCTTCACCACAGGAATGCCGAAATGCCAAAATGTCGAAATGCGAAATGGCGAAATAAACGCAAGACCCTGCGGATTTAATCCAACGGTGTTGGTTATTTGAGCATCTGATCGAAGGGCTATTGTTGATATTTATGATTAATTATTCAGTTAGCAGAACCGAATCATGGTTCTTGGATGGTTGGCGATTCAGTTGCTGAGGCGATTCAATTGCTGAGGTATTTTTTCCCAAGAAGATTCGAGGTGTAACCTAAGAGGAAGTGGATAAAAGATATACGCTGTGACTATGCACGGGTGGTTGTGCCGAGTGAAAAATGAATTGAACCGTAGAAAGGTAAAATTACAGTATGCGCAGTGGAAAGAAAACACAAAGATGAGGAACAGAAGATGAACATAACAGAATAGTGGAAGAGAGCAGAAAGTTCACATATCAAAGATGTATATCTGTGAGAAGAAGATAAATCCGAGGTGTGCATGCTGAGATAGAGGATAAGATCAAAAAGCTGAAGAGGATGCAAGAAGTGAGACACTAATGCAGGCAGAGCAGAGCAGCATAGCTGAACAATGATAAGCCTGGTAAGAAAATGAAAACTATAGAATCCCTATAATAAATTCACAGAAAGAAAAATTTTATATTTCAGAGTGGTTGGGAGGTGCTAGGGAGGACTGTTGTCCTCAAAGGTTCAAGTGGATGCTTGAACACAGGGAGTTGTAGCTTCCATCTAGTTGCAGATAGAGAAACCAAGGTAGTAGGGTGGTGCAAGGGAGAAAAAGTGTTCTCTGTTATACAGGTTGGATCATGTGTAACTGGAAGTTGGTGCTT
>JASDQU010375775.1:0-11398 GCA_032191745.1 Picea mariana
CATTGTATAAGCCATTTATGATAAGGAAGTTTTTGCTGGGTTTTCTTCCCCTAGAGGGTTTCCCAGGATAAATGCTGTGTCTCTTGTGAATGTGTATTTCTCAGTGATCTTGTTCTTATTATGCTCTTATCTAATGAAATGCAAAGAACTATAATAATGGCATAAACATTAACACTTGGAGTTCAGTGGCTATACTCCATTGGGAAATACACTACTGATCAGAGGACAATGGAGATGGAATTCATGGGTCTAGATGGAAAAAAGGTAGTCTTGTGGGACATGCACCAATATCCGTCCAAGGTAGTGTCATCTCACAGTATGGAGGCAGTGATGCTGCATGGAGATTTAGAGTGGGCAGTTGAGTGCTATATTTTTGACAGTGAGCCGCCAAATCATCCTCGACAGCATCCAGATGATATTTAGGTATTACTTCTTAAACATCAAAAGGATTTTGGTGATATTCCTCCAGGCATACCTCCAGATAGAGGATTTGAGCACGTTATAGAATTAGAAGAAGGGGTACAAGCAGTCATAACAAATCCTTACCATCATCCCAAGATGTACAAAGACGAGGTTGACAAAACTATCATGGAGTTGTTGAAGATGGATCACATTCGGCCTAGTTCTAGTCCTTTTGCCTCTTTGGTAGTGTTGGTCAAGAAAAAGGATGGTACCATGAGAATGTGTATTGATTACTGAGCACTTAACAAGAAAACCATAAAAAATAGGTATCCGATTCCGAGGATCGATGCGTTGATGGATGAGTTGAAGGGAGCAAAATATTTTTCGAAGATTGATCTCCGTTCAGGGTACCACCAGATTAGAGTTCGGGAACAAGACATTTCGAAGACTGCCTTCCGATGCCATTATGGGCATTATGAGTTCCTGGTTATGCTGTTTGGGCTAACTAACGCTCTTGCTACATTCCAGTCCTGCATGAACCATGTGTTCAATAAGCAGTTGCGGAAATTTCTATTAGTCTTCTTTGTTGACATTCTCATTTATAGCAAGACTTGGGAGGAACACCTCCGATATTTGGACGATGTGTTGGGGATTTTGGAGGATCGACAACTCTACGCAAAAGAGTCTAAATGTGAGTTCGACATGACTGGGATGCTTTATTTGGGGCATGTGATCGGGGAAAATGGGGTCCAGGTACACTAGGAGAAAATCAGGGCAATTATCGAGTGGCCTACCCCCAGAAATGTGACAGAACTAAAAAGCTTCTTAGGCCTCTGCACTTATTATAGGAATTTTGTAAGGGGGTTCTCACAGCTAATGACACCTCTTACAGATCTCACTAAGAAGGGAGCTTTTAGTTGAACAGATGAGGCACATGCGACATTTGAGAAGATGAAACAAGTAATGAGTTCGTGTCTTGTGCTAGCCTTACCAGATTTCACTCAGTCGTTTGTGCTTGAGTGTGATGCTTCAGGGACAGGGATAGGAGCCGTATTAATGCAAAACAACCATCCCATTGCTTTTGAGAGCCGCAAACTTAGGGAGTGTGAGCAACATTACTCGATATACGACAAGGAGATGTTGGCTATCATGCATGCATTGGCCAAATTCAGACAGTACTTGGTGGGGAATAACAGTACCTAGTGGCGAATAGGTTTAAAGTGAAGACAAATCATAACAACCTAAGGTTCCTCATGGAGCAGAAAGAATTGAGTGAGAGGCAGCAGAAGTGGATCAATAAAATTCAAGCATATGATTTTGAGATCGAGTACGTGAAGGGAAAGAACAATGTGGTGGTCGATGCCCTTTCCAGAGTACCATCCACTCTCTCTCATGGAGATTTCAGTTGACTGGAAAGCTCTTCTGTTGGTAGAATACTCCAAGAACAAGTTTGCTTGTGAGATCCTTGATGGTCGAACACAGGACGATCGATATTGAGTTATTGATGACATCATTTATTACAAAGACAGGATCTACCTAGTACCAGAATCTTAACTGAAGGACAAAATCATGCATGCAACACACAGTTTCCCATTGGCAGGACACCCTGGGTACTTGAAAACCTACAAGAAGATCATGGAAAGATGTAATGTTCCCAAGCCAATTTTTTTGCTTAGGAACACTAACTTACTCCTGACTTAACTGATTTACTGTTGTATACGCAGGTTGGCCACTGATATTTCGGCCTTAGGGTTTATTTCAGTTATTCAGTCACAGTTTATTCAAGATGCACTCAACACATAAAGATCTCAACAATACACAAGATATGGAACCACAAACAAAGATCTGATCTTTTATTATAAGAAAGCAAGCACTTGATACAATGTAGAAGCAAATTTGGAATAGCTTCAGATGGCTTCAAGACAAGGATATGAGCCGCTACAAATTGCTCCCGGAAATACAGGATAAGCCTCCCAAAGGCTGAAAGGCAAGATGAACGCCCCAATACAAAAGCTAGGGTTTGGCCTAACCCTCAAGCTGCTGGTATGTCCTGTTGAACACTGTGAAGACCAAGGGTTCGACCCTCCTGAAGAAGAAGATCTCCAAATGCTACCAAACTCCACCAAGTGATAGATCAGGGCAAGGGTGACCCCCTCCTGAAGTATGAAGCCCAAATACTGATTCCTCCTCCTCCAACTGCTGAAACCCTAAACTGGTACGACCATCCTGAAACCCTGAATATGGTCAACAATTTGGCTTGGCTGAATGAGGCCTCTAAATCACCTGAAACTCTCTAGGATGATAGATCGGGCAGTCATAAACCCCCGAGAGAAGTTTCAAGCTCAGATCTGAGGTAGAGCCTCTTAGATATGAGAATCATTGAATCACCAAGACGTCCTCTCTCCTCCAAAACCATCCCAACCTGCAAATAATGATCTGGACGTAGTAACTCTTAAAGAAAGCCTCCAAACTGATGAGCAAGGTCCTGCAATCAAAAAATGCTGAAATCTCTTGAAGCTCTCCCAATAAGCTGGATCGAACTGTTCTTCAACCAATGGTGCGCCCCTGCTGGAAAACCCTAACTGGTACGACCCTGCTTTCCTCCTGAATAGATGATGAATGTAGAGTGGTGTGGGTGGAGTGTTTCATCCTCGAGACCAAGCTTGGAACAAGGTGAGTGGAATCTTTCACCACTGAGTTGTTCTTTAGGGTTTGTAATCTCAAAACCCTCAAAACTATATGCTCAAGAGCATCAACAAGCAAAATACCAAATATCCAAGATGAATGAGAGGTGCGCCCTAGCCTTCCCTTTATCCTTCTTTTCTGTTTCTCTGTTGAGTTAAGTTAACCCCTAGGGTCAACTCCTAACTCAACCTCCAGTGCTCTATTCCTTCATTGAGTTACTTCTTTTACCCGTTTTTACCTTTTCCCTAAGTCAACTTTAAAATATAACATTAGTTTGGTTGACTTTTGCCCATGCTCTGTGAGACTATGGTCTGGTGGGGATGCCTAGACCACTAAGTCTTCCCAGACCTCTTTATCAAGAGGTTGGGGACATTACAGTCTCCCTTGCTAGAAATTGCTTGTCCTCAAGCAATTCCAAACTCGTCTCTCGTACCACCTGTTCATTCTTTCACGTGGCATCCTCAATGGGTAAATCCTTCCATCTGATCAGGTACTCTTTGATGCTTCTCTTCCAGAGCCTCTTCTCCCGAACCTCCAGTATCTCCTCTGGAATCAGAACCAATTGCCCCTCTTTTTCCAAAGGAGGCAACACCTCAAGGGGCGTGATGTGTTGGTCGATGGCCCTCTTCAGGCAAGACACATGGAAGACATTATGTATCTTGCTGCCCTGTCGGAGCTCTAGCTCATAAGCTACGGCCCCTACCTTCCTGTTGATCCTGTAGGGCCCAAAGAAATGTGGTTGTAGCTTCTTTGCTCCGCTTCTTTTTATAGTAGCTTGCCTGTATGGTTGGAGCCTTAGGTAAACTAAGTCACCAACCTCAAAAGTATGCTCAACTCTGTGTTTATCTGCTTGGACCTTCTGCTAGTTCTGTGCCCTCTGTAAATGATCCTTCAGCTCTCTAAGGATATCCTGACCCTGTTGTACCCAGTCCTATACCATCGGAGCCCTGCTGTCACCAAAAGCAATCTCCACGAAAGAGAGTGGATCATAGCTGTACAAGGCCCTGAATGGGGTCATGCCTATGGACATGTGATGTGTGGTGTTGTAGCAGTATTCCCCCAAATGTAGCCATCTGACCCACACTTTCTGCTGCCTAGCTACATAATTCCTGAGATAGCCTTCCACCCATTTGTTGACTATCTCGGTCTGTCCGTTCGTCTGAGGATGATAGCTAGTACTAGGAGTCAAGGCCGTACCAACTAGCCTGAATAACTCCTGCCAGAATGTACTCATGAATCTACTATCCCTGTCACTGACAAAGGTTTTGGGTAGGCCGTGCAGTCTGAAGATCTCCCTGAAGAATAATTCGGCCACCTGTGCTGCACTGAAGTCTGTAGCAATGGAGAAGAAGTGTGCAAACTTCGTCAACCTGTCCACCACTACGAAAATGAAGTCTTTCCCCTATGCCTTTGGTAACCCTGTGATGAAATCCATGGATATGCTTTCCCACTTGTGCTCTGGGATGGGTAGGGGTTGCAATAGTCTTGCCGGGTGAGTGTGCTCATCCTTATTCTCCTGGCAAGTAGTACACTCCTTGATGTGACTCATCACATCCTCCTTGAGGCCCTTCCATGAGAACCTCTCCCTCACCTGCCTATATGTCTTACCAATTCCTTGGTGACCTGCCATTGGTGAGTCATGACATGCCTGCAACACTTTGGCCTTGAAGGCCGATTCAGGAACCAAAAAGATTCGTCCCTTATAATAGATGAGGCCATCAATGATCTTGAAGTTATCGTCCTGTATTTTCCTGTCCATTACCTGACAAGCGAACTGATTCTTTGCATATTCCATCACCAAGTGGTCCTTCCAATCAACAGACACATCTGTCATGGCATAAATGGATGGCCTCCTGGACAATGCATCAACCACCACGTTGTTCTTCCCTTTGGCAAATTCAATGTCAAAGTCATAGGCCTGTATTCTGCTTACCCATTTCTGTTGCCTTTCATTTAAGTCCTTCTTCTCCAACAGGTACTTAAGATTGTTATGATCTGATTTCACCACAAATCGTGCACCTACCAGGTACTGTCTGAATTTGGCCAAATCGTGCATGATGGCCAACATCTCTTTGTCATAAATGCTGTAAAGTAACTCAGGTCCCCTGAGTTTTCGGCTCTCATAGGCAAGAGGGTGCCTATTTTGCATCAATACGGCCCCAATACCTTCTCCTGAGGCATCACACTCCAAGGTGAACGGTTGGCCGAAATCTGGTAGGGCTAAGACTGGGCATGTGCTCAACACCTTTTTCATCTTGTCGAATGTAAATTGGGCCTCCTCACTCCATTTGAAAGCTCCTTTCTTGGTCAAATCAGTCAAGGGTGCACAAAGCTGAGAGAACCCCTTGACAAACTTCCTGTAATAAGTGCACATGCCTAGAAATCCCCTTAATTTTGTAAGGGTCTTAGGTGTAGGCCACTCCATTATGGCTTGAATTTTCTCTTGGTGTACCTGTACCCCTTTTGCTCCGATGATGTGTCCCAAGTAAAGAACCTTCGTCATTCCAAAACTACATTTGGACTCCTTAGCATACAATGACTGCTTCTCCATGATAGAAATAATTTGGTCCACATGTCGAAGGTGTTCCTCCCACGTCTTGCTATAAATGAGCAAGTCATCAAAAAATACCAAGAGATGCTTCCTCAACTATTTGTTGAAGACAAGGTTCATACAAGATTGGAACGTGGCTGGGGCATTGGTTAACTCGAAGGGCATCACTAAGAACTCATAGTGACCATAATGACACCTGAAAGCAGTTTTTGGGATGTCCTCCTCCCTTATTTTGATTTGATGGTAGCTAGAACGTAGGTCAATTTTTGTGAAATAGACAGCCCCATGCAGTTCGTCCAGTAGCTCATCAATCCTTGGTATCGGATACATGTTTTTGATTGTTTTCTTATTTAATGCCTGGAAGTCAATGCACATGCACATGGTTCCATCCTTTTTCTTGACCAATACCACTGAAGAAGCAAAAGGGCTGTAACTCGGCTTGATGTGCCCCATATCCAAGAGTTCTTTGATTGCCTTCTCTATCTTGTCTTTATACTTCTTCGGATGTCTGTACGGTGTGGTGATGACTGGTTTTGCTCCTGCCTCCAACTCAATGATGTGCTCAAACCCCCTGTTTGGTGGCACCCCTGGTGGGATAGATCCAAACACTTTGCTGTGTTTGTCAATGATTTCCTGGATTTCTGGTGTGTAGTGAACCTTGCCCTGCTCGTCCAGACGTGCCAAAATTTTGCATTCAGCTGCATATACTATCTCTTCTCTCCTGAAGATGGCCTCCATCCTCTTGGCCGTAACTACCTTGGCTGAGTTACCTGTCATGCCTCGGAGCACTACCTTTCGTCCACCCTCCTCTGTGAAAGACATCTCCATGGTCTTGTAGTTGGTGGTGATAGGCCCCAATGTACTGAGCCACTGAACTCCAAGGATTATGTTTGTATCCGGAAGGTCCATCACATAAACATCCTATACCAATTCATGCCTACTCAACGTAAGCTTCATGCTTGGAATGTACCTATCACAAGGCATGGTGCTCCCACCTGCTACCTCCACCTTGAACCCTTCAAATTCAACCGTGGGTATATGCCTCCTCCGTAACAATGCTGAGTCAATAAAGTTGTGAGAAGCCCCCCCATCAATCGATACTGACACCTTCTGCCTTTGCAAGACTCCTCTCATCCTAAAAGTGTTATACTTGGGCACTCCACTGATGGATGCCAAGGTGGATTTCTCCTCAGCCGTATTGTCATGACCTGTGGTCTCCTCTTCTGCCGTCTCTGTGGTGTCTGCCTCCATGTTCTGGATATGGCCAAAATCCTCTTCCTCATTGTCTGAAGTTACCTTTATGTAGTGCACTTGGCCACGGCCCATGCATTTGTGTGATGGGTTCCATGGCTCTTTGCAAGTGTAGCATAGTTGTTTCCTCCTCAACTCCCTTCTGGTATTCTCATCCAATCTGGCTTTGCCCCTGTCAAACCCCCTTGGGTCACGTCCTCCTGGGATCATTGGAGGTCTCTGATCTCTTCCTCCTGTGTTAAGAGGTGGGCTAGGCACAAATTTCGGCTTTGCAGCTGGTGCTAGGTCTCTCGTCCTCCAAATAGCATCTTGTAGGTTGGTGGGCTTAAAAGCCTTTACCCAACCCTTCAAGGGTTCCATCAACCCTTTAGTGAAGAGCATCATGAGTCTGGTCTGTGATATATCCTGCACCATGACTGCTAGCCTCTGGAATTCTTCAATGTACACCTCTGGTGCTCCTGTCTGTCTAAGCTATGTGAGCTCTCGGAAATGCAACTCAGGATCCCCTTGATCAAATCTGTCAATGAGTCTCTGAGTGAACTCTGTGTATGCCACTATCTGATTGTGGCCTAGTGTGGTTAGTCCATGATACCACTAATCATGAGCTTTGCCATCTAAGTACATGGTGGCAAACTTGATGGCTTCCATCTCCCTCATGGGATTAAGCTGCAGATAAGTGTCCAGCTTCTGTATCCATGCCTGTGCTGTCATCTTGGTCGTACCATCAAAGTAGGGAATCTCCATCTTCCCTGTTCTGCGTTCAAACTCATAATTGCTCCCATGGTTCGGCCTAGGCTTGCTTTTGAATTTGAATTGACAGTATTGATCTAGGGACATCTGCCTTTGAATCATCATATCCAAATCATTGTACTGCCTGGTACATCGTGCCATCTGCTCAACAAAGTCATCTACCTGTTCATGCTGTGCCTGTTCATCTGTGAATGTGGGCAAGTATGGTCTAGGGGTAGCCCTGTTGCCTATCTGTCCATGTGGTGTGCCCCCTTCACGACTTCCCTCAGATTGATGATAGGGGACGTAATCTGGATTATACCTGTTTCTACCGTGTGATCCACCAGTCTCCTTATTTTCATACACCTCTGGACCTTTCCCCTTGTGAGTCATCTGCATCAATAGCTGGGCTATCCTTGATTGGTTCTCATCTACCTTTTTCAAGGTTTCGGTGATTTCGGCTTGTCCTCTGCGGTTTGCATCATAGTTCTCCTGCAAGTGGATGACCACTTTACTTTCTGTTTGGTTTATGGATTTATTCCTGTGCTAAGTAAGCCAAGCCCTGGGGCTCAACGTCATCAMCTAAACCCTCCATCTCGACCTCTGTTTCACTTGCCTGTTTCTTCCTTCGGCCCATATAGATACCACTGTACCTCTGCATGCGCTAATCCTCACAGGATGGGAGGATCAGAGCTCTGATACCACTGTAATGTTCCCAAGCCAATTTTTTCGCTTAGGAACACTAACTTACTCCTGACTTAACTGTTTTACTGTTGTGTATGCAGGTTGGCCACTGATATTTCGGCCTTAGGGTTTATTTTAGTTATTCAGTCACAGTTTATTCAAGATGCACTCAACACATAAAGATCTCAACAATACATAAGATATGGAACCACAAACAAAGATCTGATCTTTTATTATAAGAAAGCAAGCACCTGATACAATATAGAAGCAGATCTGGAATAACTTCAGATGGCTTCAAGACAAGGATCTGAGCTGCTACAAAATGCTCCCGGAAATACAGGATAAGCCTCCCAAAGGCTGAAAGGCAAGATGAATGCCCCAATACAAAAGCTAGGGTTTGGCCTAACCCTCAAGCTGCTGGTACGTCTTGCTGAAGATTGTGAAGACCAAGGGTTCGACCCTCCTGAAGAAGAAGATCTCCAAATGCTACCAAACTCCACCAAGTGATAGATCAGGGCAAGGGTGACCCCCTCCTGAAGTATGAAGCCTAAATACTGATTCCTCCTCCTCCAACTGCTGAAACCCTAAACTGGTACGACCCTTCTGAAACCCTGAATATGGTCAACAATTCGGCCTGGCTGAATGAGGCCTCTAAATCACCTGAAACTCTCTAGGATGATAGATCGGGCAGTCATAAACCCCCGAGAGAAGTTTGAAGCTTAGATCTGAGGTAGAGCCTCGTAGATCTGAGAATCACTGAATCACCAAGACGTCCTCTCTCCTCCAAAACCGTCCCAACCTGCAAATAATGATCTGGACGTAGTAACTCTTCAAGAAAGCCTCCAAACTGATGAGCAAGGTCCTGCAATCAAAACCCTAATGCTGAAATCTCCCGAAGCTCTCCTAATAAGCTGGATTGAACTGTTCTTCAACCAATGGTGCGCCCCTGCTGGAAAACCCTAACTGGTAAGACCCTGCTGTCCTCCTGAATATATGATGAATGTAGAATGGTGTGGGTGGAGTGTTTCATCCCCGAGACCAAGCTTGGAACAAGGTGAGTGGAATCTTTCACCACCGAGTTGTTCTCTAGGGTTTGTAATCTCAAAACCCTCAAAACTGTATGCTCAAGAGCATCAACAAGCAAAATACCAAATATCCAAGATGAATGAGAGGTGCGCCCTAGCCTTCCCTTTATACTCATTTTCTGTTTCTCTGTTGAGTTAATTTAACCCCTAGGGTCAACTCCTAACTCAACCTCCAGTGCTCTATTCCTTCATTGAGTTACTTCTTTTACCCTTTTTTACCTTTTCCCTAAGTCAACTTTAAAATATAACATTAGTTTGGTTGACTTTTCCCCATGCTCTGTGAGACTATGGTCTAGTGGGGATGCCTAGACCACTAAGTCTTCCCAGACCTCTTCATCAAGAGGTGGGGGACATTACAAAAAATTTACATGGAAAGGCCTCAAGACGGATGTGTTGAGATTCGTGAGGGAATGCAATATCTGCCAACAGAACAAAGCGAAGCATACTCACCCGATTGGATTACTTCAACCACTTCCCATCCCAGAACAAAAATGGGAAAACATCTCTATGGATTTCATCACAGGGTTGCCCCAAGTGCAGGGAAAGGACTATATTTATGTGGTAGTCGACAGGCTCACGAAGTTTGCACACTTCTTTGCCATACCCTCCAGGTATTCAGCAGTGCAGGTAGTAGAGTTGTTCTTCAGAGAGATATTTTGATTACAGGGGTTGCCAAAAACTATTGTCAGTGACAGAGATAACAGGTTCATGGGAGGATTTTGGCAGGAACTTTTCAGGCTAGTCGAGACAAAACTGACACCTAGCAAAAGCTACCATCCTCAGATTGATGGGCATACCGACATTGTGAATAAATGGCTTGAAGGCTATCTGAGGAATTATGTGTTGGGTCAACAAAAAGCCTGGATAAAATGGTTACACTTGGGAGAGCACTGCTACAACACCACCTATCACCTTAGTCACCGTGTTCGCCGATTTTCAAGCTCCAAGTTCGAAATTCGGCGTTTTTTATCAAATCCTGAACTTAATCAATCAAGTTCGCCGAACTCAAACATGAACTCGAACCCTAACTGGATTCCGTACGCAAATTATCCTAAATTCGTTGAGATTCGGCTCGGTTTTCATGAGGTTCGCGCGCGGTTGTTTAAAAAAAAAAAATGGAAAATACTATGCCCACAAACTAAACCTCTATGTGCCGCTACACACCTTCATTTCCGCTCGCGACCCCAACCCTGCCTTTGTCGTGGTGAGTTCCGTTGTCGATTCCATCTCCAGCTTACCTGACGGCATTCCATCTCAGCATACCCCGACGGTCGACCACGATCCACGACATTGCTTCAAATAGTTGATGATTTCATATATTTCAAGATATATATATATATATATTTATCATTTTATATATTTTACGTTATATTCAATGCTGTCAGGTATTAATATATCATAATATGGTAGATAATAATATATCCTAATATAGTAATTTAATATATATGGTAATATATATTTTCATATATTTCACAATATATGTTTAGAATTTCATATTACCATAATACCATATTACTCTATATATATTCCATATTACCAATTTACCATATATATATATATTTTACTATATATATTTTATATTTCACTCTATATATTTTCATATTTCACTCTATATATTTTCATTTCTATCATGTGTTTAATGAATACTTTTTACTATATATATTTCATATTTCTCTCTATATATTTTCATTTCTATCATGTGTTTAATGAGATTTAATGAAAGTATTATATATATATATATAGATATTCAAATTTTTTAGTATGTCGAACTTAATGTCGAATTTTATTCCCAAAATTTTTACTGTCGAATTTTTGTCGAACTTCAAGGTCGCCGAATTCGAACACAAACACGAACCAGGTGACTAAGCCTATCACATGTCGATTGGGATGACACCCTTCCGAGCCTTGTATGGATATGATGCACCCACGTTTGTGGATCAGATATTTGGAGACAACAGGGCACCTAAGGCTAAGGATTGGATTAAGGAGAGCCATGATATTTTGCGGATCC
>JASDQU010375776.1:0-11277 GCA_032191745.1 Picea mariana
TGAGAGTTATTTTGATAGCAAAAACTTGGTGGATAAAAATCAGGCCTGAATTTTTTGTTCAACTTTTGATTATCACAATGCCAACTTTATATTGTGAAATGAGTAGAACTCTCATAAAAAAGATAGATAATCATTTTCTTGCTAATGAACACTATAATTATCGATATCCAATAAAATCTCATTTACGCTATGAAGTTAATAACATGTATTATAGAGTTTGTAAGTCAACAATTGAGAAGATCTATTTTAGATTTATAGCTGAGACATGTCTTTCAGTGTGCAACCAAAATGGAGTGATAAATTACATCCCAAAAGAAAAATAAAACAAAAAATATGCGAAGAAAAAGCGACTATACAATATTTACAAGATATCATACATGACTGTAGGAAAAGTATTTTTTTAGGATTTGGCCATTCATAGGGAGGTTTTCAGCTTCCTTGTTTAATGATTGTAGAATATAGGTTGAAGGGAAAAGTTTCTTGAAAATATGAAATGAACCTAGCCACAAATGTTGAAATTTAGTGTGTTTTCCTTTCCTCTTCATGAGCTTTGTCTCATTTCAAAACTAGATCACCAATTTGAAAATTATTTTTATCGATTGAATGCTTATCAAACCATCATTTGATTATTGTTTGATGTTCACGATTTTTTTTTTTGGTTTTGTCACATTCTTCTTCCAAATTAATCAATGCATCAATTCTTAATTGCATTTCAGAATATGGTTCTTCTTGGAAAGACTGAGTGAATTGTAGAGAAGGGAGAAATAGATTGGCAGGTGAAATAGCTTCTTTCCCATAAATGAGGAAATAAGGTGAATTTCCTATTGACTTCTTAGGCGTTACTCTTATTGGAATTTTCATCAATACTGAGAGGGGGGGGTGGTAAATCAGTATTGAAATTTTTTTACCATTTTAACTATAACATGTAAACATTAACTTATCAATGATTCCATTCACTTATGATTTCATTGAACATATCATAAATAGTACCATTCAACAATGCATCACATCATACACAATGTACAAGATATTTTACATGGAAAACCAAATGGGAGAAAACCACAAAACATGTTTTAATATATATCTTCAATATTATATCCATAGGAAGCATCAAATTCCAAACTTCTCTAGCACTAACTAGAAGGAGGCACCAACCCCCTATTTACAGGCTCCAACCCGAAGGAATCTACAACTCCCTAAATTCTCTAGCACCAACTGGAAGGAGGAACCAACCCCCTAGTTTATAGGCTCCAACCTAAATGAAGCTACAACTCCCTGAATTCTCCAACTCCATCTAGACGGAGGCTCCAACCCCATGATTTACAAGCTCCAACCTAAAGGAAGCTACGAGTCCCTGTATTCTCCAGCTCCAACCAGAAGGAGACTCTAACCCCCTAGTTTACAGGATCCAACTTGAAGGAAGCTATGACTCCTTGAATTATCAAACTCCAACATGAAGGAGGCTCCAATCCCCTTTCCTTACCTCTTCCTTCATCCCTGAAATATAAATGGAGACTCAACATGTCACTGAAATTGTCACTAATAATCAATATGCCACTGCCATTGATAGTCAAGCTATCATTGTCACTAATAATCAACCTGTCATTGTCACTGATAATAAACCTATCACTGACACTGATAATGATACATAATCATCATCAAATGTTTTTCAACCACCTCATAAAGCATATGCCAATATCACCAATAATATCCAAAACTTATGCCCAAAAATCACGAGGAGATGCATCTAAACCATGTGCCAAATATATGCCTCAAGAAAGTGCCATAACATCCATGATAAACCATAAACCATGAACCAAATATAAACCTCAAATCATATGCTCAAAATCACCAACATGTGTCTCTAACCACGTGCCAAATATTCTCCAAGATATGCATCAAGCATATACCATAACATCAAGATATAACCTTCAAAAACACATATAAATACATACCTTTAATCATGTAATGACCCGGTGCATAAGATCACAGACCAACATACCTTCCTCAACTTCTTCATCAAGAAGATAGCATCTTCATCAAGCTTTCCTTCAGCCTCAGTAGAAAAAACTAGGAAACTAGCGGTGCCTCGCTTGACGAGTGTTGTGCAACCCATAGGGGCCTCGTTAGACACCTTATATCTGACCGGCAAGGGCCTACCTAATTAGGGTTTTCATATAACCCTTCTCCTATCTGTAGCTCCGAGACTTTTATCCTTTGTACTCCTTTTCTTCCTCATATTTTTTTACCTCAAACTCACTAAGAGATAACATACTTTCTTGATTGTATAGTCATAATGAGAGGCTCTTTGATGTGTATTTATACTCTTCCAAGTAACTCCTTTTATTTGAACTAGGTTTGAGATATAACTTCTTATTTGCAACAACTTTTCTCCTTTAATTAATTTTGGGTCCGACTTGTAACTTCTTGTCCTTAGATCCAATAATTCTTGACCATACTTTAGGGATTAATCTTTAAGGGGATATAACTTCTCAACCATGAGGAACCATGTGATGTGCCACCTTCCATTGTAAAAAAACATAATGAGGACTATCCATCTATGAGATATTTTCATATATTTGCAGTGTCCTTCACCCTCTTCAAACAACTTTGGGCTTCATGATCACACCTTCGGGGATTCTTAACCACTTAACCATACTTCAAGGGATTCTTGTAGACTTCTTCAAATTGTCTTCCCATGAGGTCCATGCTTAAATCTATGCCATAAGGGGGCCACTTTGGATACTTCTTCAAATACACCAATCACTTCTAGAAACTTCCAAACTTGTTTCGGGGCTTCTTCTATGGTTGAAATCAATGACAACCAACTTTCCAACATTGACATCAATGACAACTAACTTTTCAACAACTTTGTCTACCCATAATGCATTATAAATTTGTTTATGTCATTGATGTTCATGAACAACCTTCTTAAGGATTCATATTAAATTTTTATTAGTTCATTCTGCTAAACCATTTCCTTGAGGGTAATAATTTGGAAAATATTTAATCATGATCCCCTTTTCTAAAGAAAATTCAGTTAATTTAATTGATGAAAAATAAAATGAATTATCAAAAAATAGAGAATTTGGAACACACAACATGGAAATTACAAACTAATTAAGTAAAGTGAGCACATGTTCTTCATTAAATATTTTGAGGGGAATGGCCTTTGTCCAACATGTAAGATAATCTGTTGCAGTTAGAATATATTTTTGAAGCTATGAAACATTGGGATTGATATCCCCAATTATATCTAGACCCCATTTTTCAAAGGGTCCTTCAACTTCAACCAACTTCAATGGAAAATTAGGTTTATTTTTTCTTCCAACAACTATTTTTCATAATTTGCATTTCCTAGAATATGCATAAGAGTCTCCGAATAAAGTGGGCCACTAGTAGCCAACCTTGAGAATTTTGTGAGCAATTGTTTCTCCACCAAAATGTCCTCTAGCTAGTCCATCATGAAGTTTAGCCAAAACTTTATCTGCATCATGTTTTTCAAGGCATATCAGAAAAACGTTATCATAATTTGTTCTAAACAGTGCTCCATCGATAAGCTTATATTTGGATGATTTTAACCTTAAATATCTTCTTTTCTTAGGTTCTAAAGATTCAGGAGAGTAACCATTAGTAAAATAATATTTTATATTATTATACCAAGAAAAAGTGGGTGAAAGTATATATAAAACATCATTGCTTACCTCAAGTTCATTCTCCCAATGACTCTAATTACTTACTTGGGAATTTTCTAAATCAACCACTAGCTTACACAAACCTTGTCCTCTTACAGTTTTCACTGGTTTTATTTCAAGATCATATTATTGGAGTGTAGTCATCCAATTTTCTCTCTTATCTCCCAAATCCTTTTTAACCAACAAGTTCCTAATTGAAGGATGAGGTATAATGGACCTTTGTATGTGACTTCAATAGATATGGGTGAAAATGTTTCACTGCTTTGAAGACAACATAAGCTTGTTTATCAATACCGGGATAATTCAATTATGCTCCTTGTATATCCGAACTCATGAAGGATACTGGGGTTTGAGAACCTTTTTCATTTTTCTGAGTCAAAACAACTGCATAGGATATGTCAGATTGAAAAGTATATAAAATAAAATCTTTCTCAAAATATGGACTCATTAAGGAGGGAGATTGAACAATTGCTTCTTTAATATTGTTTAAAAATTCTCTTTATTTTTCATCCCACTTAAATGCAGATTTATTTTTCATCATAACATGTAAAGGATTAACTATTTCAACAATTCTAGGGACAAATCTCCTCACAAAATTAGCTTTTCTAAGAAGGATTGCATGTTTTTTTTATTGTGAGGAAAATAAATTTGTGAAATATCCCTAGTCCTCCCAGGATCTATTACAATCCTATGTTTTGAAATGACGAAACCCAAAAGTTTACCTTCTATAACCGCAAAAATTGTCTTCTTTGGGCTCAAGGAAATTCCATATCTTCTAAACCAATCAAAGATTTTTCTCAAGTGATGAACATGTTTACTTTTGTCTTAGGAATAAATTGTAATTTCATCCAAATAAATGACCATGGATTTATTTATTAGTCCCCTGAAAGTGATGTCCATGTCTCTTTGAAATGTGGCCCTGGCATTAATAAAACCAAAAGGCATCTTCCGATGTGCACATGTTCCCCATTTTATCACAAACCACTCATAGACATAACATAACAAAAGAGAGAAAAAAAATTGAATAAGTAAGAAAGAGTTAGTCGAATCTAAATTACCTAACTGTACACCTTTCTATGCTATATTTTATTAAAAATTTATGAAGTTACATAGACTTCAAAAATTGATTAAAATTTTATGAAGTTATATAGATTTGCATAATTGAAATGTACATGCAACATTGTTTTTACTTTTTTCTAATGGTACATTTTCAACGTGGTTTTTTACTAAATTTATCCAAAGCACGAAATCCAAAGTTACAATACATAAATGTTTTCCACCATAAATCTGGTATGTTTTCATGACATGGTATTATAAGCTCAGTAGATTCATTTTAAACCAATGCAGTAAATTATTGTACCTAATATTTCTAAAGTTTATTTTAGGGGGATGTTGGGGATAATATTTACTAGGTCAAAATTTTGACTCTTGGAAAATACAATTGGAGACATTAGTGAAGAACTGAAATATGCAGATGTACATGACCAAAGGTAATTTCTTACTAGAGGATACCTCACAAATAAAATGTGATTATTTATGTTTAACAATACATGTATTCCAACAAAGGATGAACTCCTTCAGTAACCACTCACACAACTAGATCAAATATCAACACACCAATGTTTTTATGTGGAAAAACCTTTGTGGGGAAACATCCATAGCCCCATTCAACACGAATTCTTGAAGAAATTTATTAATACAAAAGAAAATAGTACAAAAATATTTACAACGTAGTTTCTCACAATCGATCATCGAAAAATGACCCTCCATGCTCTTTAAGTAGAGATCATGGACCAATCAAGTGTTAAGTCACAAATCAATGTAGGCATTAATACTGAGGAGAATATGAACTGTTGGATCACTATATGTCAGGAACATATCATGACCCTTGGATTGCCTAACTAAAAATGCATATTAATGCATACTAAAGAAACACACTTTTACCTAATGACGCATTATACCAAGTTGATCTTAACTAACTCCTAAATGTCTAAATATCCTAACATTCCCCCTTAAGAAAAACTTAGGATAGGATTGAAGGATTTACAAAGGAGACACCATAGAAGAAGGAAGGAGGAATTAAATCATATCCCCCCTCAATGACAACTTCCTAAACTCCTAACATAGATTGGAGTTTGGAAAACTTCGCTTATGTAAGAGACCTTGTGAATATTTGAGCAACTTGATCTTTGGTAGGGAAAATGATCGCTTCAATAACTTGATTATGAGTGAGCTTTTAGATGAAGTGCATGTGTATCTTGTTTTCTACGCTGATGTTGAACTGGGTCTTTGGAAAGCTTGATGACACTCTGATTGTCGCACCAAAGGGTTGTCAAATGTTGCTGCTGGAATCCAAAATATGAAAGGATATGTTGAAGCCACAAGGCTTCTTGACTTGCATTAATTTTTGCTCGATACTCTACTTCTATTGAAGAAAGAAAAATAACATGTTGTTTCTTACATTCCCAAGTGACAAGTCCTGAACCAAGGTTGAAAACATAATCTGTAGTATAATTTCAATCATCAAGGTCGAAGACCCAATCATAATTATTGAAACCAACCAATAAAGGAGTAACCCCTGAGCTATAATGTATCTCGAACTGAATTTTACCCTAGACATACCAAAGTATCCTTTAGTTTCTTTCCAATGTATTTCATGGGGTGTTTGCATATACCTAGAAACAAGACCATCAACAAAGAAAATATCAGGACATATATGAGTCAAATATAAGAGGCTACCAACTAATCGGGGGTACAGAGTGGCATCAATTTTGAGAGAAGTACAAGTGACGGTAACATTGAATCAAGGATATAAGGGAGAAGGGGTTGGTTTAGAATCATCCATGTGAAAGTGATGAATAAGATCACAAGCATACTTAGACTGACAAAGAAAAATTACTTCCTTGGTTTGTAAAACTTAGAGGCCAAGTAAATAGTGCAAATATCCTAAGTCGATGATTTCAAATTTCTTCTTAAGGCTAGTTTTCACATGGTTTAAAATTTTAGGGTCACTGCCACTGAGCATCAAGTCATCAACATAAAGAACAAGGATTATGAGATGGATTCCTAGTTTCTTGGTATAGACATTAGGGTCAGAATGACATCTAGAAAATCCGATGTCAAGAATAAATTTACCCATTTTGGCATACCAACCTCAAGGAGCTTTCTTAAGACCATAAATATATTTCCTAAGGTGAAAAACAAGGCTAGAGTCATTTTGGACATATCCATAAGGTTGTTCCATTTAGATTTCTTCTTGCAAATCCCCATGCAATAAATCAAATTTAACATCCATCTTATGGACCTCCCATTTATGTGACATTTCAAGGGATAGAAGAAGGAAGATGGAATTCATTTTGGTGATGCGGGAAAAGGTTTCATTATAGTCAATGCCTTCAACTTGAGAGAATACTTGGGCAACTAATAGGACCTTGTGTATTTCAACACTTCCATCTAATGCATACTTATTCCTATAGACCCATTTACATCTGACAAGTTTTCTTCCTTTCGAAAGAGGTACAAGATCCAAAGTATCGTTCACCATTAAATAATGATACTCTTTATTCATTGTTGTATCCCAATATGGATTACCTAAAGCTTCTGTGAATGTCTCTGGATCATGAGTCTCTGAAACTTGAGCCAAGAGAGAAGAGGCTCATTGGTAATGTCAACGCTTTTTATGCTACTATGAAGGATCACCAGTTTCTTCTCGCATTGAACGGACCCATTGGGGAAGATATGGTGCTGGTCCAGTTTCATGTTCAATGGAATCATATAGAGGAAGGTGAGTAGGATGAGGTGGGTTTTCATCTTCACTAACATCATCTGAAGAAGAAGATACCATAATAGGAACAAAATATGGAAAAAACGTCAAATATGGATTGCTAGGTGAAGAAGGCACAAATGTCGAATTAGGATGACATGCCAAGAGATTTTCATCAAATTTAACATATATTATAATAATAATTTCATTAGAATGATGTTAAAGAAGTTTGTAACCTTTGACATCTTCAGAGTAACCAACAAAAATACACTTCTCACTTTTAGGCTGCAGTGCTTTTATTTTCTCATTAGGATTGTGAGCCCATGCTACACTTCCAAATAAATGGAAGTGGCTTATATCTGGCTTAATTTTATTCCATGATTCTTTTAACATCATATTTTTTAGATGTTTTTTTGGAGTGAAATTTACTATATAATTTCCATAGTTAATGTCTTTCGTCCAATAATTAACACTTAATCCCTTATATTGGATCACACAATTACCCATTTCTTTTAATGTGCAGTTATTTCACTTAGAAACACCATTTTCCTGTGGTGTATATGGAACAATATGTTGTATTTGGATGCCCTGTGCATTGTAGTAACTTGTAAAATTGTTGTTCATGTATTCTCCTCTATTTTCTATTCTTAAGCTTTTAAATTGATGTCCATATTTTTTTTCTACAAGGGTATTATATGCCAAAAACTTGTCAAACACTTCGCTTTTAAGTTTTAAGAAGTAAACCCAAGTGTTTCTACAAAATTCATCAATGAAAGTTAAGAAAAAATTGCATATAGAAAAAGAAGGAGAAGAAAGTGGACCACACAAGTCACTGTGAACAAGTTGCAAAGGGGTCAAGGCGTTCCAAGAGGCATGTTTGTAAAAGTTATCCCAATGGTGTTTATTGAGAACACAATCGACACAAACACCATATCTGTAGGAAATAATAGGAAAACTAGTCACCATCTTTTGATTACATAGTTGCTACAATGAGTGATAGTTTAAATGACCAAACCGTTCATGGAAAAGATGATGACCCAAAGTTGTCAAAATTGTACAATCTGGTAATATCATCGACAATTCTAGTTGTGAAGACATGCTTAGGATTTTTTATATCATTGATTACAACTTAGTGAGGTGAAAACTCTATGCTTTTATCTTCATTTGAATGAGTGATTTGATACAATGATAGAAGGTTGTAGGAAAGAATTGGAACACATAATACATAATTGAAATGACCATTATCTAGTTGAAATGTTCCAAACCCTACAACACTAAGAGATTTATCATCACCAAAAAATATTTTCTTGGTGTTACATTTATTTAGAGAAGAAAATATGGTTTTATCCTTAGCCATATGATACGATGTTCCATAATCAATAAGCTACTTATAAGAAGAAGAAGTAGAATTTGCATTGAAGGAGAAACCAGAAGCATAAAGTGTATGTCCATGAGAAGAACAGGAATAAGAATCAATACCGATGTTTTGATTCTTCATCGTTGCTTCAAAATATTCCATATTCTTAAAACATTTGGACTCCAAATGACCATTTTCCCCACAAAACTTCTAATGTATATCAATGTTTGTATTTTTAGATTTTGCGCCTTTTTCACCATTTGGAGAAAAAGATAGTAGAGAGAGTTTAGGACCCTCTTTTTGTTTGTTTTTGTGGTGACGATGTTTGATCTAGGTGGACATTAGTGGCCACCCACCTATTCCAACTGGCTCAAAATAGTCTTCTTGCAACTTACTATTTTTAGCAGTTTTTCTGTTCCCAAACTTTCAGGGCCATTTTGAGGGCCTAACTGAAGTTTTTTTGGGATCGATCACCTCAATGACAACCCAAGGATTTAATAGAGCCCCCAAAATCAATCTCCTCAAGGATTCATTTCCAACGAGCTAGTGTGCACCCCAAACAAAGATCGTATGGCAAAGTTATGCCCCCGAGAAGTTGATACACCAAACTACCCAAAAACGGGGTCCACAAAACTTTTGGCTTTTCATCTTCCGAGGTTAGGATTTTGGATTTTCTTTATGATAAAAGGCCTTTGGAGCCTCATTGTAAAATAATATTCTTGTGAATGTGAGTACTCATCACATCTCTTCTCAGAGATAAGTTGCCACCATTCTAGCGAGTCTTTCACTCTGTATTTCTACAGTCTTGTACATTTCGTTCATTAATAGAAATTGTGTATTACTGTATCTCTGTGTTTATGGTTGCATCTCTGATATATTTCTATTATATTATTGGATATATGAGATATCTCTATATATTTATTTATTATATCTCCACTCTCATTTCGTGCTGAAAATAATCTGGATCAGTGGTATCAGAGCAGGCTTCTCTTGATCATTTTTCCAGTGCATGTTTCCGACTTGGTCTGACTATAGCGAGTTGGGTCTCGATATTTTCTCTCTTGAGGACAATTTCTCTCACACGCCCAAGAAATCCTCCATGGTAGAAGAAAATATAAATGACAGAGAAGACAATTCTATCAATTTGTTGCTTGAGAAATCTCTCACACAATAGAGGGATGAAATGATGGAGAATTTTGCTCACATCCTTCAACGCTTGCCGATAAAAACCGGTGTGTCTTCATCAAGTGTCCACTTTGGAGGCACCTCACCTTTCAAGGTACATGTTAATTTTTATATTCTCATATTTGAAGGACAGATATATGCAGATGCCCTATAAAAATGGTTAAATCTACTCGAAGGTTATTTCTTTGTTCACATTTTTTCCGATAGGGAAAAGATCACCTTCTCACTCCTTAAAGATATCCCCCATGTCAAAAATTAGTGGGAAAATTACTAGGAGAAAAGTTCCACAAAGGAGTTTGGAATATATGGGGTCAATCCCACTTGGGATTGTTAATTGGATGTGGTCAAGGAACAATATTATCATGTTGGTAATTATGACGATTAGTACATGAGATGGACCATGTTGTGACAAGAGAGGGGCCAAGAAGTGTCGGAGTTCACCAATATCGTCCATACCTTGCGCACCAAGCTGGGTATCAAATATTCTAAGCGGAATTTGGTTCTGAAATACAGTGGGGCTCTACACAGGTACATCCAAATTGAAATGGAGTTTTTGGACATCTCATTGTTGGGAGTTGCCTACTGATACGCTGTAAAAATCGAGAAGAAATTTAAGCACCAGAACAAACGGGAGTCTGTTTCTACAAATCCGAAACAACCAAAGTATGATAAAGATGTCCTTAACAAGCAATCTCCCGAAAACCAGTCTAAGCCACATGAAAATAAGGGTCACGGAAAGACGAAGAAGGACATTGGAAAGTGATGCAATTTCCACAAAATCCCCTAGCACAACACCAATGAGTGTCACTCAAAATAGTCATTGGTGGTCGAGATCAAAGACAAGGACCAAACCATGATTCAAAATATGATTCAAAATATGATTAAGAAAATATTGGTAGAAGACAAATCATCAACGCAAACCCCACTACTACAGTCGCGACCGCAACAATTCAACTAGAAGAACCAATGGATCCTGAAGAGGGGGAACGCCTTTTTCATTCATAGATGTGGGTGAAGGGGACCCCTTGTTGGTTTCTTTTCTACTTCATCAATTATCTAATATGATCTTACCTTAATTTCATGAGTTTACATAGGTTCATATTTAACAAACTTCCAACAAAAACCCTCTAAAACTATCACCCCCCTTGGTAAACCAAAAGGCAACGCAACGCAGAGGGTGTATTGCACAGTCTCACCCAAGATAACCATATGGGTGGATGCAATACTCAGATTCTTGCAGCCTGGGAATGAGTGGAGATATATAGTTGTACCTTGTG
>JASDQU010375777.1:0-11389 GCA_032191745.1 Picea mariana
GTGGCTGGATCAAAGTCAGGGGTCCACGGCTGCATGGACAGCCCTGCTCTGCCCCAGAACCATGGCCCGGAGCTGGAAACTAAGTCTCTTTCATCAGAAGATTCAAAGAATGCTGCGAAAAAACCCTTCGCAAGGGGACAGACTGTAACCTCATCCTCAAGAAGCGGGGACCATTCGGAGTCAATCCAGGAGCGAAGATCAACCAGATTCGGCCAGAAACCGTTGAACCTGCAAATCAGGGCAAGCTTGCTGAACTGAGAGGAATACTCCAGTACTTCCTTCGGCATCTGGATGGAAACTGCCGGGGCTTCAATAATCGCGATTTTCGGAGTAGAGGAGCCCCCTCGGAGGGAGGCCACGTCCTTGAAAGAGGCCCGTCCCGCACGTCCCAAAGAGATACCCTGATCTGGTATGGGGCGGGCGGAGCAACCCCCGTCGGCCTTGCCTGAAGAGGAGCGAGCAGGAGCAGAGGGGCCGCCGACCGCCATGGAGGTCGCAACCACGAGAGGGGGCGCATCAGTCGCAGGAGAAGCCACCCGGGAAGACATCTGCCACCGGTCGGAACGAGCTTGAGGCGCCTGGAATAGCTCGGGAAGTGATAGATATGTTATACCTATGCATAGAAAGAATTTTGGGACTAACCAATGGATGCAGGATCCTCAAAAGAAATTTTTGCAGGCTAACTGTTATGATCCTAGCACATAGTACATGAAAATTTGGGGATCATTAAAGAGAAAGAGAGGATTAACTCTTTGTTACAATTGCAGAAGGCCCGAAAATCTTGCTAAGGAATGCCCTGGGTGAAGACCCAGTTTTCTTTGTTGTAAGGCTATGGACCATGAAGTACTGGATTGCCCTAGAATGATTGCTAGAATTGAAAAGCTGAATATAGAGCAAGCAGGAGATCCAGAGACTCAGATTATAGAGGAACCCCAGAAAAATTCAGAGAAAGTATTGATGAAAATGCAAGAAACCCTTAATGATCACAAAGACCTCAGCTTATTAGAAACCTTCAAGAAGAAAGAACAGATCGAAGTGAGAATAGGAGACTTCAACATTGACTGTGTTTTGGATGAAGAAACACAGGTGAACATTATGACAGAAGGAACCTGGAAAGCTATAGGAAGACCTGACATGACCCCTTCATTAGGAGGAATAGGGTTATTTAGAGGAAAGATGGTAAACCTATGTGGAAAGCTCACTCACATATCTATGAATGCTCATGGAGATTTGATAGAAAAACATTTTGAGATTGTTAAGTTCGTGGAGGACAACGCCCCATTTATTAAGTTACTTGGTAAGCCTTGGATTGAGAAAGATCAAGCCAGAAAATAGGAAGAAGAAAAGGACCTAGAAAAACAGAGACAAGAGTTTAGAGACTTCATGACTAGAAGGATCGTGCAGTTGATTGAAGAACGGGAAAATAGATCAAGGGTTCTTGACCCTAGGAACTTGGATGACGAAGTTGAAAGAACGCTAGAAGAACCCTAGAGGACCGAAAAATATGTTGGACAAGTAATACCCGTGGATCTGAAGAAAGAATCTCAGCACTACGAAGATACCATGCCAAGAGAAGAAAAGAATTAGAATGAAAAAAGGATGACCGAGACAAAGCTCACTGGGAAGAAGTCTAGAAAACTCATGAAGAAGAAAGTGAAGTTGGAGAAATTATAGAACATTCTAGAAGAAACCCCGCAGAAGGCAAACCTATCGAATTTGAGCTTTGTTGGGATAGCAGAACAATGACATATGGCACTTTTCCATGTTGAAGTAATATAGTCGTTAGACGATGATATACCCATTTTGCTGATGGCCTGAATGGCTCGAAAGAAAGTTATGACCTGTTACCTGACTGTTAGACCACGCCATAACAGACAGATCAAGAGTTAATGGACCCTCCTATCCGTTGCAAGCAGCCCATAACAACTTTACTGACTTATTCCGTCGTACCATGCCTGAAAGACACTTTTTCCAATTGAGAACTTGAGCTCACAGAATATCCGCATTGTGGAATAGTGACTACCCCGCCTTGCTCCCTACTTGATTACGGTACCTTCATGCCATTGACAACCTAAGAAAGTGATCCTAAGCTTACATATCCGATGAGCTTAGCGCAGCAGAAGAATCAATGAGAGAAGTACTCACTAGCTTAAGAACCAAAAGAGTTATGTCAGAAAGAGGAATTTCCACCGGAGTCCAAGCCTCGTCATCAAGAGGAGTAGCAGCTTCTCCATCCACTGCTCGAGCTGAACCATCCCGACAGACTGCTGAGAAATGTACTAAACATAGAGATGACATCGTGAATTCCAAACTGATCCCAAGCATCTTTCCCTCTTACATACCTCCTCTGAAAGGTGAAATCAATCGTGACAGTGTTCCCCAAGATTACGACTATCCTATGATCACTGCATACCTACTGAAGGGAGTGCACGTAGTTCACACTGAGCAGACCAAGCTCGCAACATTGAAGTTTTGTGACTTCAACCTTGGTGACTGGAAATCCTATAGTATGCTTTCTCCGCACAAGTATTTGATGATGACAAAGGGGAAGAATTCCAAGATCGTCCCTCAGCAATGGATGATGAACCTCACGCAGTCCAGCTTACTTAATGTAATGAAGATTCCACACTTTGGTAGGCACCAGGAGGTGAACGCTTGCGTAAAATTGCTACTGACGAGCTACCATGGAGGATATCTCTGGTTGAACCGACGTATAATGATTGATACGACGTTGATCAATCAGATCACCAGGCTGAGCATGCAGGGCCCTGACCCGCAAGACTATTACCCTGGAAAGACCGCGGATTGCGTGCTTTCACAGAAGATTAAATAGGCCTATGGAAATGTTGAAAAAGGCATGCGAGGTTACAAGGTAACCTATATTGGCAGTGGCGCAGTGTGCCTTGCCTGTCATATAATCACAAGAAAGTTAGTCTGCAAGAAGAGACCGACACAAGTATCTGGGTTTGTAGTTGATCTCGCAGGAAAATGCATAGAAGGAGTCAAAATGAACTAGTCAAAGTAATTAGTGGATCAAATCGAATTGGATTGCATAGAAGCGCAAGACCAAGGATATGAGTTCCACTTCAGATGGCTTCTAATCCTGATCACCTTCATAGCATGGGAGATGCTGGAGGATGTTGTTTTTCCTGAAACCCTCTCGTTTGACCATTGGTTGCGAAGTTCAGTACATTATGGTACACGACATATATGAACATGTAATGGCAATCGAATACCCTCTTTCACAGATACTACATCCAGTTGAAGACCATGATACAAGCCACACCTCGCATTACTTTGAACACACTCCACAGATTCAGACCCTTAATGAAGTTCAGCATGGACCGCCACTTCATATACCTAACTCCACATGCTGATGAGCACCAGGAACAACTGCAGTCCTATTATAAACTGACAGAAGAAGACCTTGAAGAGATCACCAAGGAATGGTCAACAGACCTCCTCGTTGCAGTAGATACAACAGATATTTTAGATATCAGGACACACCTGGGCCCAGTAAGATGCAGAAAACAAAGAAGACAAAGGAGACGAAGAAAAATGAATAGGTTCAAGATGTGGATAGTAGTAGAAGTGCACAGATACATGAGAACCTATCTGAGAACACTGAATTGCATAAATTGGAGTCACATCTCCAAGAGGCAAAGTACCAAGCCGAGAAGTTACAGGTATAGCTAAAGGCCCTATCGGCCTTAGAGAAAATGAAGAGGTCCCACAAACAGTGCGTCATGCAGCAACAGATTCATATGATCCAGAGCAAGATCATGGAATTGACGCAACAACTTCAACCTTTGCAGAATAGGGCATGTCAACTATTCTTAGAGATTGAGAGCCAAGGGACAGACCTGGAACATGTCTTGAACACAACAGATAAATGCTTAGAAGGACCGGTTAGTAATGCACTCAGTCAGGAGTTTGCCGAGCAAGAAGCAGTAGCAAAGCAATAGGTCGAAGCCACTTGAGTGAAGCTCGAGGCCTTCGAGGCAGAGTTACCCAGAGAAGAGTGACTCAGGATGAGTCACAGGTGAGTGTTGGGGGCCTGTTGGCCCTCGACCAAGTTTTGAGGAATACTTGGTCATAGTTGACCATTTGGTACTTCAACTATCTATCAAAAATGGAGCACATGGCGAAGTGGAGATCATGGGATCTCACCACTTTTTGTGGAACCTTTTTGGGTTTTTTGGGAATATTGTAATGGGAAATGGATTTCAGCCCTTGTTTAGGCCTTTTTCTATGTATAAATAGAGGTCTAGGCCATGTAAGAAAGGAGGCCCTCTCTAGTCGATGGCTTAGTGCATAAGTTGGATCTATGTGATCAGAAGTCTATGTGACTGTAAGAGCTCTATGCATGCTGTAATAAGTGTTGAGTGCACAAAGTGTGAGAAGGATTAGTGCTTGGATCTACCTGGGGAAAGAGGATCTAGCGAGCTGCGTAGATCTCTTTTCCTATGTGGGGTAGGATCTTGAAGGCTTAGTGCTAGTAGCGGGATTTGTGTGATCAATTATCGTAAGGCTATGTGCATTTTGTGTAAGACTTGCAGAGTTGAGTGCAAGTCTCTGTGAGAGACTGTAGAACTCTTTGTGCTGAGTGCAAGCAAGAGGGATCTAGTGAGATGCGTAGATCTTTTGTCCCATGTGAAGTAAGGGTCATTGAAGCTCTGTGTTGTAACTTCTTGACCACGATAATATAAAGACGACTTTGTGGACGTAGCCCTAGGGTGGGGGTGAACCAGGGTAACTCTATATATTGTGTTGATGTGTTTGTCCCTCTCTTGCTAAGTGCTCTGATATGTTTAGATAGATCTATTGATGCTTTATGCTTATGAGATATGAATGCATGCTAGATATGATACATAAGATGCTAAGTGATTAATCTATTGAGTATAACCTGTTTATCATTGCTAAGTGCTAGATCTAAGTAATTACTGCGATGCTCTGTGCTTTAAGTGAAGTGTATTAATGAATGTATGTTAGGAAATAACTGACGCTAAGTGCACTATGAGCAGGATAATCACAGATATGTGTCCCAACTAAGGTTACAGACACCTGATTCTTGTAGCCACCCCTGCCTCTACCTCGGGTGAGACTTCATCTGCTTCACAGGTGTTGCCGAAAGGGCTGGTAGTTAGGGCTTTGTTGGTGCGCTCTTGAGCGTTGAACCCTGGGTCTGCCCCTGTGCCAACAATGTGCTTGAAGAAGCCAAGTACACATCCCCTCCTTCTTCCTTGGAGGTATTTTCTTCTGTATAATGAGATTCTTCGGATCCTTCTTTTTCTCAACCTTGGATCTACACTGCTTCTTGTAGTGCCCTTCTTTTCCACATCTCCAACATACCCTTACAAACTTTTTGGGAGATTTATATCTACCCTTAGACTTAGATCTCCCAATTGAGAAATTAGATTTATTCCTTTCCTGGGAACATCCTCTTGCAAATAATGCATCTATGCTCTGTCCTTCCATATTCTTTTGTATCATCTCCTCCGACAACAAGGATGAAACCACTTCATCAAATTTCAAGGCAATTGTATTACTACCTATGGCCACAACCAGACTATCCCAAGAGTCTGGTAAAGAACATAGTAAACTAATACATTTATCTTCATCTGAAGTTTTAATCTCAACATATACTAACCAACTTACCACAGTATTGAAGGAGTTAAAATTCTCTGCCACCGAGTCTCCATATCCCATCCTCAAGTTATATAGCTTCTTTTGTAATTTTTAAACCTGTGAAGTTAAGCAATGCATACAGATTCTTAAGCAAAATAGAATTTAATCAATGGCTCATACACATAGTACACAGAGATTTTATACTGGAAACCCTCAACCGGGAAAACCTTTCTTATATTCATTATATCGAATTTCACCATTCACCATACAATATATACAATGTTTTTAGGTATTTATTAGATACCAAAACCTTAATCCATTAATCCAGGATTAATTTAGAAAACCGCTAAAAATAGCAAAATTCGCTAAAAATAGCAAAAATCGCCCAAAAACAAATTTTGGGGCACTGCCCCGAATGCTATCCGTAACCAGGGGGGGGAATACCTGCCCCCCCCCTGGGCCCCCCTAGGAAATCGCCCAATGCGTACAACACAAAGAGCACTACTAGGGGGATCACCAGATACAGTTGTTGAATTTGACGCACCCACACACACACATGCAAAGAATATAACACATACCCAACATCTTTCTCAAGAATAGTTTATTTACCAGGGACTTAGACTGATACATCTTCCCCAACGTTTCCCATAAATCCTTGGCTGTAGCTTCCTCTGACACATTCAGTAATACTGAATTGGAGAGACACAGTCGGATTGTGCTGTTTTCCTTTCATTCCAACTTTTTCCAGTCACCTGTTGAAGTTCCTATAGGTGCAGTACCTGGATCTACCACAATCCACTGATCTCTGTCCACCAACAGATCTTCCATATTGATCTTCCACTACTCAAAACTTTTCCCATTAAACTTTTTGATCTCCATCTTCAAATTTCTTACCATTTCTTTTCACCTGAAAAATCAATACCACGGATCTCCCACTGTAACAAAGCTTATCACAGTCTCGAGCCAAACCCTTGACCACAAAGGCATCCCCCTAAAGCCAACAAAGCTTTGATACCAAATGTAGATTTTAACCTTGTACAATATCTACTACAAACAGATATTCAGTAAAAGAACAGAAAAGATACAATGAAAAATACAAACATTACACAAAGAGTTTTCCCTGGAAACCCAAACCGGGAAAACCAACATATTCTATATTCATTCATGTATTATACATTGTTTACAATACAATATACATATAGGATCCAACGAACTCCAAAACCCTAAGCCAATGACCTGGATTATTGCACAACCCTAATTCCTTAATCGGAAATAGAAAACCATCGAAAAAAAACCATGTTCCGAAAAACCACCTAAATATGTGACATGTTTCCTGAGGCACGTGACACATTTCCTGAGGCAAAAAAATTCATGCAAAGAATATAACACATACCCAACAATTTATTTCTCAGGGGATCCCTAGGAGAAGCATATGGAAGGTTTATATATAGTCTGTTATCTTTTTAACCAATAACAATCCCTCTAGTCCTTCAACCCCTTCTTCCCATAGAATGAGGGACAACCCCTTCTTGGGTCAATCACCCTAAAATCCCAAGAGACAAGGAAATGGGGGGGTTTTAGGTGATGGAAAGTGGTAAGTATGGCTGGGAACAATACGATGGCTCTTCAAGGGAGTTTCTAGTAGAAAAATCATCCCCAAGGAAGACCAATTACTAGGGCATAATGTCAACCACCAAGGTGAAATGAGGAAAAAGGCATAATGTCCAATCATATGTCATGAAATATAAAGTAATCTAAGATACAACATACTCAAAATGAATCAATTATTGAAATGACACTCACCTTAATACCTAACTTGTATCTCATGGAGAAAGGCTCAATGCCTCTTGGAAGCCAACTGGTGTGGTGGATTCCATATGAAAATCCTAACCTCTGTGGTGGTGAGAAGGGTTTCCATCTATGCAAGTGGATACTACTGGTCATGTAGTCTCTCAACACTCCATATCTGCAACCTGAGGGCCTCGAGACATGATCTCCGTAGTCATCCAACAAAATGGGGATAACGCACTCCTTAAGTGTATGGGTGATCTACAAAGTTATTCACAAAGGAAATTGATCCTCTTTAAGCCTAAGATAATGGATCCTTGATATTTTATCAAATTCTCCAACCAAATGATTTCTTGGTACCCCTTTGGACAAATTGTCAGTTTGATATTCAGGTTTAAGGAAATCTTTGGCAAAGGATGCATCCAAGGCCATGGATTTAAACCAACTCTCCCTAGTGATAGGGATCCCTGTAGTTGTTCAAATAGAGGCCTCAGACACCTCAAAATATAGGTCCCCTAACTTGGTCTTCAGGCCATCAAAATGTAAGTCAAACTACCTTTCCACCTCAGGATGACCTCTTTGCATATTTTGGCAGAAAGTGATACAACCCACCCTTTGGAAAACTTCTCTAGACATGGGCTCCGCCTCGAATAAATGCATGTCTGCAGGCTCAATTCTAACCACATTACCTCCATTGTGCGACCTTTTCTTCTAAGGAGTCTCCATAGTTTAGGATCAAAGCTTAAGAACTATGGAGTGGTGATGACTAGGAAAACAAAGATTCAGACTTCAAAAGAATCTGATAGTGAAGAGTGGTTGCCCCTTTCCAGGAATTCTCCCTAACTTAGACTGATTGCTAGCTTTGGAAACACTGGTGTGAATTTCTCTCTCTTGACGGTGTATAGATATTAAAACTAAGGAAAAATCATATGGTGAAGGGATACACTGTAATTGTCTTTGAAAACTGGGTCGAAAACAGTCAAATTCAAAAGATAGAGGAGGTGGGGGAAAAAACAACAACATTTCTGGGTAGCACACTGTGCATATAGGAGATGAAAATTGCTTGGAAATAGAGAGCTTAGGAAAAATGGTGAGAAAATGTCTTAATACCAACGCTAGGAAATCGTAACTGCAGGTTTGAGTGGAAGGGAAACTGATAGGAAGGTGTGAGGAAAAGATATCCTCTAGCTATGAAGGCACGATAACTACCAAAACTCTGAGCAATAAATTCTTCTTGAAATTGATATGCAGAGGGGGGTGTTAGTCTCTACTTTTGTCTTGGTTTAAGTAAGAAACCCTTGTCCTAAAAACCTCCTTACCCATCTCTCATTTTCCATTTTCAGCTGTTTTGATTTTTTAGATTTTTGATATTTCATGGTTTGCATTAAAATTTTTGATGATTTATTTGAGTTTTGATTATGAAAAACATTGTTTAAACTAGAAGTGTCTCCTTTATGCCGTTGGAATTTCAAATTTTAAGTTGTCAAAACACACTATGGGAATAAGCCTATTCCCGTAGCGCCAAATAATCATGCCATAACGTGCACCTGCTATCCCGATTTAGTTATGATAATGAGATCATGAGCTAAGATTTTGTGTGTTCCCACGAGAATTTGGTAATCATCTCTAAATCCAACATGTTCAGAACATAATCACTATACACACGCGCAGGGTTCATTTCAAAATCCCCTGTTATTTAATGATTATTATGTGATCAGTTCGAGTTGTTTTAAGTTCAACCCTGCAGGAAGAAACACAGGCATCCATTCAAAGCATCAGGCATATCAACAATTGCAGGAAGAAAATTCGGAACCCAAGGGCGTTAGTTGCATATTTGAGTTGAAATGGCACCAAAGAGTAGCGGACAAGTGGCCAGAATCGAACCAGAAGGTGTCGAACTCCTTGAAGCCTACCCTCAAATGGATCAAAGATTCAGAGACACTTGGTGGTTTGAGTTCCTCACTACATTTCAAGGATATGACGAATGAGTTTCCATGGAATTTGCTTTGAATTTCGATGGTCATGAAGTCGAAATCAGAAAAATGTTGATGTTGGTGACATAACAGACTATAGCCAAGGCTTGCAGGCTCGTGGTTGGAGGGGAAAGATGGTGAAAGAAGGAACACGTGGTCATTGAGTTTGTGAATCAATTCCTCCTTCCAGAGAAGCAGAATTCGGATTGGAGAAGGGGAATTCCTCGTAGCTGGGTCTGACCCGAATGGCACACTGCCCTGGTGGTGATTCACAGATACATCACTTGCGAAGGGAGGTTTTCTTTGATCTACATCTATCATATCAGAATATTGATGCATCTAAACAGTGACTACCCTTTAATCCTTATTTCCTACTTAAAAGTTTGATAAAAATGTCCAAGAAGGTACAATCTATTTCCACTAATGCCAAGGGCAGTTTGTTCCATCAAGTCCTGATTAAAACCCTAGTCACGTCTGCCCTAAATGAACTACAAAAGCCCTGGAATTGGCTCACGAAATCCTTAAAACCTGTTGTTCAATCAAATAAGTGAAAAAAGGGCAGAGGGAGGAAAACTGTTAAACAGAGTCGAGATGTTGCTGATGAAAACCCTGTAAAAGATGAATCTTCTGATATCAAGGTAACTAAAAAGAGCAGGAGTAAAAGACCTAGATGGGAGCCCGAACATGAGGTGCTTCCTGAGTAAGATGTTAAAGAAGAGACAGAGTCAGAAAATGATCTCATTGCTTAAACTGCAGTCAAGACTGAAATGCCATCCACCAGCAAAAAGAATGTTGCAGTCAAAAGAAAAAGGAAAAAGGGTGCGTGTGTATCACAAAAACCTTGGAGAAATTCAACCAGGGATACTAATAAGTATAGGTTGAACTCAAAAGCAATGTTCAATCCTGCCATTAAAGAAGAAAACACCATAATCATAGATGATGATTCTGAGGAGGTTGAAACAAGCACCAGGAAAAAAGCAAAGAAGACTCCTTTTCCCAAGAAATCTGTCAGCAAAGGAAAAGGAAAACTTACACCACCTGTAGGCCCTATAACGAGAGCTTCAACTAGATTAGCTAAGGCTAAAGAGATGGCTAAAGGCATCAATGAATTCCATGAAGAAACACATGATTACATGGAAGATTCAAATTACTTACCAGATGTACCTAGAGCTATGGATTCATTAAGTTCTGAAGAAGAACATAGCTCAGAATTGATTTCAAAATATCAGGTTAAAGCCAAAGAACCCAGTGTTACTTTAAATCTGAATGAAACTGCACCCTCTGAAGATTGTTCAGGATTCAGGGTCGAGATAAGAACTGATAAGGAAAAGATTAAAGAATTTCAGAAAATCATAAAACAGTTAAAGAAGGAAAAGATGCAGGTAGAACAGTGGAATGCTCGCCAGCAGGAAAGAATTCAAAGTCTTAAAAAGAAGAAGAAGGAGCAAAGGGCACTACTTAAGGAACTCAGGAAAATCAATTTTAGACTTTACTGGCACAATGTTGTGTTAACCACAAATCTCAAGCAGAAAAATGCCAAAGCCTCTGCTGCGATTTTATCTTAAAGGTAACATGAAGATTGGTTACAATTTTGTTTAAAGGTGCTCTAGGAGATATGGCAAATAATACTCATTTTGATCAAGGAGATGCTAAGATATTGATCTGCTTTAGAGAGTCAAACAAAATCTCTATTTTGTAGAGTATTGCTGGCAATGTTTGTTATATTAAGCTATTGAGCTGTGGACTATTTTGGAAATAGTAGCTCATTTTTGAGTGACATAATTTAGGATCTGGATACTCTTTGATTCTAGTCATTTAAATCTATCCTAGATAATAGGATCTGGTAGTTTCATAGCTGTTTTAAATAGACAGAAGACATACCTTATGGAGGTCGAAAATTTGGAGATCTATAGAGACTTTTTGTGGAGATTATTGTAAAGGCATGTATGTTCAATTGACACTTAATAGCAAAGGCATATGGATGGTTAGACCTTCTCTTT
>JASDQU010375779.1:0-11391 GCA_032191745.1 Picea mariana
CATAAAAATAATTATATTAATATTTTTACTTTTCCTAATATTTTAAAATTAAAATAATCTATAATTAATTATTTACAAATTACATCAAATTTATAAGTCATAAGTTTAAAACTTTAACACATTTTTCAACCGACATATATCATCACGTAAGAGTAAGAGGGTTGATGGGTTCGAAAAGATAACATTTCCAGAGTTATCCCACTCTACCAATCCAATATTTTCTAACTACGTGTATCATCAAATTATATAAAGGCTCGAATGGCTCCCAATGCTTCCCATCACCCAAGTCTCAACAAACAATGAAGATATATAGCGAAAGACAAAGCTCAAATATCAAGCAATTTCAAATACAAAGTGCACACACACGAAGCATCATTGAATTATCAACATCCTTGTATTAGCACACAACATAAAATGGCACTATGCACCATTTCACTACACGGGACATAACTTTAATGTTCAACAAGATAATGTATATTATAATTTGGCGTTGTTTAATTGTTTTTTTTTATGGAATTGACATAAATCTGTATGAAATCAAAATTTTATATTATTTAAATTGTATTTTTGAATGCAGAAATGGATTTAGCTTGTTGAAAAATCTCAAGAAATTCTAATTATACATAATTAACCACTCAAATATATAAATCCAACAATTTCTCACTAAATTTTAAACAAAATTAAACAAACAAAAAATCCCTAAAAAAAAAAAACTTCAAACAATTAAACTACAACCTATAATCTTACGCAAATAAAAATAATCCTACAAAAATAAGATAAAATGACACTAATAACACCAATGGTTAATAGAAATAACAACCTATATTCCCTGCAACACTCACGAACCTATAGGAAATAAGATAGAATAACACCAATGATTAATAGGAATACATCCAACAATAACAACCTATATTCCCTAACATCCAACACTCAAGAACCTATATTCCCTATATATCAACATGATATCAATGGGTTATCAAACTTAGCGATCCTAATCGGCACATCTATCATTAAGGGGGATTGAGTTGTTTTTCCATCTTCTCCCCTTAAAAAAGCATCACCCTATATGCAAAGCAGATCTATCATTAAATCACCCTATATGCAAAGCACATCTATCATTAAGGGGATTGAGTTGTTTCTCCATCGTCTCCCCTTAAAAAAAGCATCACCCTATATGCAAAAAGGTTAGACTACATCATTGGTTAGAAAAGGTTAAAAATTTGCAAAAAGTTTAGACTACATCATTGGTTAGAAAAGGTTAAAAATTTAACACTTTCTAGAAGATTAAGTGATCGTTTTCAACCATTAGTTGTGAGTATCTCTGTTGTCGATAATGTACCTCTAGATCAATGTGCTTATTGACAATTAGAATTTAGTATGCTATGTTTAAGGCCTTCATCATGGATTGATTGGCACTTCTTCACAATTAGAATTTAGTAGGCTCTATGTTAAGTATTTGAGATTTATTTTGTGGATCTCGTATCTATAGATCAATGTCTTCATTGTGGGTAGATTAACATCTTTTTATAATTAAAATTTAATAAGCTTTTTTTTTTTTAAGTATTTGGGGTCAACGCTTTTATTTAAGATTAAGTTCTCTTTTTTTACAAAGTTAATAAAGTTGAAAGATTCATAGTTATATTAAAATTTTATATTTTTTTAAACATTAAATAGGCTTATTTTCTAATAATGGTGATCATAAGTTTATTTCATCAATATATTAAAGAATTTATATTATAAAAGAAAGTTCCTCACGAGTTTCAAACCTTGGTCATCTTATATAACGAAATCCTAAAAATCTTGTGATCTAAAAAAATATGATCGAGGGGTATCTAAGTCGTCAAAATGACGAGGAGATGACATCCACCCTGGGCCACTTCAACCCTTAACATGTAAGATTTTTTCGACCCACGGGCATCTAAGCCACCAAAATCAACTAGGGATGGCTCTCTCCCTGGGCCACATCAAGCATGGGCCACACCAACCCTTAACATGGCTGAATTTTCATGGGTGTCTCCTCTCCACTATTTTTAATATAATCTATTTGGATGCAATCACATGTTCCACCACTAGATCAATCCCTCATTGGAATTGAACCTTGTCCAATGATAAAAAAACATTTTCACCATTAAATCCAATTCTTTTAGACCTCTCCCTCAACTTATTGAAAATATATGAAATTATATAATTTTTGGTAAAAATTCCAAAAAAATAAATAAAATTGTGATTTCTCTTTGAATTCTTTGAAAATATTTAGATTCATATAATTTTATTTATTTTTAACTAAAACGGTTATGTATTTTATTAAATGGGAAATCCAGCTGGCCGAAGCCTTACATCCTTCGCAAAACCTTCTACAATCTTTTTCACATTGCTGTCCTTTTCAAGGAATACAAGTTTTTATTGCGTCTCCATCATTTATGCATAGATCTCCTTGGGCCAAGAGGCAGCCTTTATTGGCTAAATTATCTGCTTCTTTATTTGAATCCCTGAGTATGTGGTAGCAATTAAAGGAGGTGAAGTCCTCGAGGATGTGTCTTAGTCTTTGCAGGTTCTTGTTTAGACCAGCATCACTGAATTGTCCTCCCGAGTGTATCATTTTGATCAAGATTTCAAAGTCTCCAAACGCTTGTAGGTTCTAGTGGCCTTTTTCCTTGGCTATCCGACAGACTTTTATTAAAATCAAGATTTCTACTTGGTTGTTGGTTCGCTGTCTGAGTCCCCAACAAAAGGTTCCTAGAGTTTTCCCTTCGCTGGAGTAGATGATTCCTCCGGCTCCCGCTGCACCAGGATTTCCCTTGGAGACGTCGTCGAAGAATGATGTAGTTATTCCTTGCTTCTGCCACCATCTCTGGAAAGTGTCATGATTGTCTCTTAGCCTCCATTTTGTTTCGGAATGGGGTTTTTCAATGCTTTGGGTCCTAAGAGTGAGCATAGAATTACTGAGCCAATTCTTTTCTTCCTGCTGCAGCGAAATGTTTATTTTGTGGTTTTGGGAACTCAAAGTTTCTAAGAGGAGACCTTTTGCTTTCGCAGCTACCATGCTGGGGGTCCATGCTGTATTGTTGAAGATTTGCTCATTTCTTGCAAGCCAAAGCTTCCATCACACATACTTAGGGATGGAAATCCAAACTCTGGCCCATAGAGTTTTCGTTGAAAGCGAGGGATAGCGGTCCTTCCAGGTTGTAAAAAGATCTACAACTGAGATGTTAGAGGGGGCAGCGATCTTGAGACCATGGAGGGTAAGGAGCGAGACTTTGTTTGTGAATTGAAAGTCTACAAACAAATGGTCAGATGTTTCCCTGGCTTCTTTGCATAGAGCACATCTGTGTGGGCCTGCAATGTTTCTTTTCATTAAGTTTTCACTGGTCATAATCTTTTTGTGCATTAGAGTCCAGAAGAAAAAATTTACCTTGGGAATCGTTGTAGAGTCCCATACCTCCTTCCAGATTTTTGCTGGGGGTGATCTATCTTTTTGGCATTGAAGCATAGCGTAGCCTTTGGCTGTAGAGTAACTCCCTGTGGGTCCCCAACCCCATTTGTCTTTTTCAGTCTTGTGCACTGGTGCTGCCTCTCGGAGCTCTGCTTTGAGCATTTCAAGCTATTGGAGGAGGCGATTTGGGACATTGCCGAAATTCCATTCTGACCAGGAGTCGTCCTCGTTCCATTTTGATATGTCACTGATACTCTGATTTCCTCTATGGGCAAGAAAAACGTGAATTTCGTTCAGGCTGGCGTTTGAGACAAGGAACGACCTTCCCATTATCCGATCTGTCCAAAGGTAAGTCCATTTTCCATTTCCAGGAACACGGTATAGATCCTGTGTGAAGATTCACGTACCTTTGAGGCACAATTGCCATAACTGCGTGCTTTTCCTATAGGTGGTGTTTTGTACATTTCGAATTTTAGTGTTGGGGATGTATTTTTGCAATAGCGTTTTACTGATAGGATGAGAAGGCTCACTATGCATCTTCCATAGGATTTTGCATCCAAGTGCAGTGTTGACAAGAGCTGGATCTCTAATCTGGAGCCTGCCTTCTCTAAGGGGCAGTTTTACTGTTTCCCATCTGACCAAATGGAACTTGTGTTGATTCCCTTTACCACCGTGCCACGGGAAATCTCTCAGCAACTTGTTGATTTTCCCATAAATTGATTTGGGTGCCAGGAGATAGGTTGCTTGGTAGATCGACAGTGAGGAGAGAAATGACTTTATCAATGTTAATTTTCCTCCATGTGTGAGCCAATGTCCTCCCCAGGCATCAATTTTTCCTTTAATTTTTGTTAAGAATCCTTCCCACGGGTTGACTTTATTTATGCCCAGTGATAATGGCAGCCCAAGATACTGTATCTTTTCCCAATCTGCATACCCTTTGAACCCCAGGGTGCGAGCAATCCTTTGAGTTTCATGTTCTGTAGCATTCCAACTGTAGACAGTGCTTTTCCTTTCGCTTATCAAAGCTCCTGACACTTTGCAGTAATCCTGAAGTATGCTCTTAAATGTAGAAGCTACTCTGTTTCAGGCTCCTCCTAACATAAGAGAGTCATCCGCAAACAGAGCATGATTAATTGGCTTAAGGTCCTTCATAATTCTCAAGCCTAGGACAACTCCTATTAGCCTTTCCTGCTCCAACTTTCTGCTGAGTGAATCTTCCATTAAAATGTACAGAAAAGGGGAGAGAGGGCAGCCTTGCCTCAACCCCCTTGAAGATTTAAAGAACTCTACTAGTCTCTCATTTACCAAGGGTGCTATCCATGGGCTGTAGGTGCAGGCTTGTATCAGGTTTACAAACTCTTGCTCAAATCTGAATGAGAGTAGAACTTGGTATAGGAAGGATAGATTTACTCTATCGAAGGCATTAGCCATGTCTAACTTGATCAACATGCCCTTCTCTTTTCTGAGTTTGCTGGAATGCATAGCTTCCTGAACTAGGATTACGTTGTCTAGGATGTGTCTCCCTTTGACGAATCCTCCCTACGATTCTGAGATGAGCTTGCCCAGTAGTGGATTTATTTTGTTTGCAATGAGTTTTGCAATTATCTTACAAGAGGCGTTGCAAAGGGAGATTGTCCTGAATCTATCGACGGAGGCGGGGTTTGTTTCTTTCGGGATTAAAGCGAGGAAGGTTGAGTTGGTGCCACCTCCCAGTTTTGCTTTCTGTAGGAATCCTTTTATCATTCTAATGAGATCAGATTTGATAATGTTCCAACATATCCTGTAAAAGTGAATAGTGAACCCGTCTGGCCCTGGAGCTTTGTCAGGGGCCATGGACCAGATGATTTTGCTGATTTCTTTTTCATTGGTTGGGCTCATGAGTGTTGTGTTATCTTCTTTTGTAACCAGAGCCGAGATGTTCTTGAGGAATTCCTTATTGCCTTCTTCGTTGTCGTCATTCTCTTTGCTGTAAAGATGGTGGAAATGTGAGACAACAACAGCCTTTATTTTCTCTATTCCTTTGCAAATCTTCCCATCATCGGTTGTGATTTCAGAGATGTGATTCCTGGAGAGGCGGGCTTTAAATTGGAGATGGAAGTAAGATGTGTTTCTGTCTCCAGATTCCAACCATAAGCTGCGGGATTTTAGTCTCCGGTATTCTTCTTCGATTTTGAAGGAGTGGTAAGCTTTACTTTGGGTTGCTTGTTCCTTTTCCAGATCTGTATTAGCAATATCTTTTAATTCCATTTCATTCTACAGCTTTCCCAACTGCTGCACTAGCTCCTTTCTTTGGGTGTTAGGATTTCTTTTCGGGCTTTTGCTCCATTCCTTGAGTGCTAATTTTGTTATTTTTAATTTTTCTTCCCAGAAAAAGTGGGGAGACCCAGTAACTGTGGTGGCCCATGCCATTCAGACTGTCTCATAGAAGCCACTCTTTTCTTTCCACAAAGGGCTGAATCTGAATGGGATTGGGCCTAAATTTTCTTCTTCCTCTAACGAAAGCAGAATGGGTTTGTGGTCTGAAGTAAGCTTGGGGGGGATGGCTGTGGAGATTAGCTTCCTTTCCAGCAGCAAAGTGCTTTGAACCAGAAACCTATCCAATCCGGTGGAGATGTGTTCCTCACCTATCCTATTGTTGGTCTAGGTGTAAAGCCCTTTGTGTGGTTTAAAATCCATCAAGTCCCACTGTTGTATCATGTCTTCTACTACATGAATCTGTTGGTCCTTGTTGGCCCTTCCTCCCCTCTTTTCTTTTCCATTCAATACTAGGTTGAGATCTCCAACAATGATTATATTGTTTAGGGAAATGAGTTCTAGATACTCATTTAAAGTTTTCTAACAGTCTTTCTTTTCGGAGTGCAAAGTAGGAACATAAAGATTGAATAATGAAATGGTTAACTTACCTGCTGTATGCTTCAGTTCTGTGAAGCTCCAATGCTGAGTGTTGTAGGAGTTGACGACGCTAAACTGATATTCCTTCCACAGTGTTGCTATTCCTCCGGAGGAGCCCCTTGAGATGATTGCTTTCCTGATATTCTTCTGCCATTTATTTTTACTAATCTCTAGAAGGGCTTCCCCTTCGATTTTTGTCTCTTGGAGCATGAGAATGTCTGTTGGTTCCACTTTCATCAGGTCCTTAACCGCTTCAATTTTCGTCGAGTTCCCCAGACCTCTACAGTTCCAAGAGACGATTTTCATTACTTACTATTGGGGGTGGATGGGCCTCCTCCTTTTAGATACCTTATTCTTGTGTTTATGCCAATTGACATTTCTATGGTGGGTTGGCTTCCTTGGGTCTTTTGTCTTTCTGACTCTTCCTCCCTTGCTTCTGTACGGGACTTCCTTCCTGCTCTTTTGGCTGGCCTTTCTAAGATCTCATCCTCAGAGGAGCTTGTTGGTTCTATCATTTTCTTTCTGGCTATATCTGCATATGAAGGAGAGGGGGCTGCATCCAGGATGCTTGTCGATTGCCCTTGTTCCCCTGTATCTTTCCCTTTTGGGGGGGATTTTGGATGTTCCCTGTTGTCTGTGATTTTTTCTGGTTCTTCTGTATCCTTATTGAGATTTTCTGTTTGAGTTACTGATTGCGGCATGGGGTTGGGGTCCCCGTCGAGTTGCTCTTGCTCCAGTTTCCTGGGGTTGCCACTCTTCATTGTTCCTTTGCTTCTAGATCTTGTTGTCCCTATTTTCTAGACTGTGATCCACTGATTTGTTTTCATGTTCTCACTTTCATCTGCGTTCTTTTTTTTGCAGTGCCTTGCGAAGTGACCGTATCCGTGGCAGTGTCGGCATTTGAATGGTAACTTCTCATAATCTAGCTCCTCGATATGCGTCGAATCTGCCGCAGTTAGTTTGATTGCCTCTGGTAATCCCACTTCTAGATCCACCTCCACACAGATCTGGGCGCATGAGTACTCATCTTTCCTTGGTGCTTGATCGATATACCTTCCGAGCTTGTTGTCGATTGCATGCAATGATTTTTGGTTCCATCAGTGTAAAGGGAGATGGGATAGGAGAACCTACACTGGAACGACAGATGGCACATCCTGAGCTGGATCGAAATCTGGGGTCCATTTGTTCATATATAGCCCCTGGGGTCCCATGAAATATGGGTCATTTTTGAAGATGAGGCTTTTATCTTCAGGGTTGTCAAAGACGAAAACGAAGTAGCCTTTCCCTATGAAATGACTCTTTATCCCTTCTAAGATGAGCAGGCTCCAGTTCCTCTACACCCAGGCTTCGACGGATTTGGGAGAGGGCCAGAGCCCAGTAAATTGTCCGATGAGGCCTCTATTTGCAAGATTGATTGCCGACCTGCAAGTTTCTTCTAATGGTAGTTCTACGCTTGGAATGCATTCCAGTTTCTTAACAAATTTTTGTTGAGCTACTGATGGCGGTCTCTTGGTAGCCTCGGCCACAAGTTTCCTAAATGCATCGATCTCTGGCAAAGGGGGAGAGATGGGGACGGCTCCCCCACCAGTGCCCATGGCTGGGGGACCCCTGCTCGCTGCTCGCTGCGCTGTGCTCCACGCTTAGGTCGCGCTCCTCACGCTCCTCACGCGATTTTTTCGATTAGATTCATATAATTTTGATTAACATAAAATGTAAAATATTTATCCCAAAACCACCGAAAACAATTTTTATTTGAGTTAGTTATCTTACCTATCTAAATTGAAATAGTATTGATCAATGCATAAGATAAACATCGAAATATTATCATTCAAAATATTTTATCAACTTGATGTATTTTAACCATATCATCTTCCTATGTTGCCAATTTTTTTCACAAAGTTCACCATCCATGTAAAAGAGCTCATAAATCAATATATCATTTGATATCATACTAGATAACATGTGTAGTGTTAATTGGAAAGATGTCCGTTAACATTAAAATTATTTCTTCTTCCTATGTTGCCAAAAAAAAATTGACATACAAAATTATAATTAAATACTTTTCTCAAAGGTCACAATCCATGTAATAGAGCTCATAGATCAATATATCATTTGATATCATACTATATAGCATGTGTAGTGTTAATTGCATAGATGTCCGTTAACATTAAAATTATTTCGATCAATGTCTTCTCAATCACAACACATATAAACTAATATTGTATCAAACAATGATAATTTATTGTATATCATATAAATTGAGATGGTATATGATGTTTAACCACATTAAAAACTATTAACTTAGTTATAATTGTGTCGAGGGGAGTTTATGGTTTAATATGGGAAGATGATTAATATTATTTTAGTTATAATTGTGTGGAGAAGAGTTTTATGGTTTAATATGGGGAGATGTAATGAAATATATATATAATATTATTATATAAATAAGTTTAATCATATTTTTAATATTAATTTAGATAAAATTTCAATTTTTTGTGATTTAAATTGTATTTCTAAATGTATAAATAGATTTAGCTTCATATAAATTTAACTACTTAAATTTACAGATCCAACAAATTTTGATTTAAAGGAAAATTAAAAAGATAGTATCAACTAAAAAGAACCAAAAGTTAAAAGTTTAGACTACAATCAACTTAAAGTCTACTGACAAATTCAAAGAATTGTCTTATTCAAACAACGAAGATGAATTTATTTCTTACAGATCCCTCAAATTGAAGTAATAGCTAGATTCAAATAGTTAAGGCAATTGAATGGTTGCTAACTAAAGAGTTTGCAGATAGAAGGATCTCATTAGTTAGTTGTAACATCTACCTACTCCTCACGATCGGATTTGAACAAATAAGGATATCATTTATTATCTATAAAATTGGCTTACTCCTCACAATGAGGTTTGAACAAATAAGGATATCATTAGTTATCTGTAACATTCTCATACTCCTCCCAATACTACCTTCCTAGCATAGGTAAAGAATAACACAGATATTACATTCGATTTTCCATGCAATTACAGTTGCATCTCTCCTACCATTAACCTTAACCCTAACCCTAACCCTAACCCTAGTTATCCTGCATCATTCCCAAACCATATTACCAAGGCGATTCCACTCCCCTCTCTCCTACCATTACCCATAACCCTAGTGATTCCATTTATGTTTTCTTTGATTATCACTATATTGGGCAACGGAAGAATAACATAGCATATAAAATTGCATAAATGAGTTAGATTAAACATGCATTAAACCAAGAACAACAAACTCACAATTTGACACAGTGATTTATGTGGAAACCCAAATCAGGAAAAAACCACGGGCAATGATTATCGGTCTTCTTCTATTCAAGGGAGAATTACAATAGCCAACCCGGGCATACAACCATCCTCTCCTCACACAATGTACTCGCTTGCACTCACATTCTCCTCTACCTCTATGGGTATGCTCATATATATAACATATATCACTCAATTACACAGACTTATCATGAATAGATCACATAGTTAACATAAATAGATTGCATGCATGCGCATGTGCATGTGCATGTGCATCTACATGTGACTGCATGAGGAAATTCATTGGCATGTTTCCAACAATATCCACGTTGACAATAATTTACCTGATATATCATGCCCTTAATTAATTAATCCATCACATTTCCTGCAAGAGAACCCAAACACCATCACAAATCCACAACTTCTCTAACAATACCATTACGTGAACATGCCTGTAGAATTCACTCCACCATGGACCATTATGTCTCGATCAGTAACCTATCTAATAGACCGATGCACTTGTCCAAATCTCATGAATCATAACCATAGAACAAATCAATGCAATCATTGTAGGTGATACTTGTGCTTCTGTGTTTGAAGCACCCATTTCCATGCTCTTCACCTAGTTTTTCCATGTGTCTATTGACAACACCAACTGCATGTCAAATGCTGACTATTTCTCCATCGCAATCATCAAAATTCCTACTAGGATATAATACTCAAGACATATAACCCTTTTCTTCTTCATCAATTAAGACATAAACCCGAAAAGAATATACAATGGAAAGCCAAAGGGATTTTACCAGTTTCACATTATTCATATTGAATTTCTCGAGTATCTTCACCACATTCTTCTATTGTGATAACCAAGCTTACGATATTTCTTGTCTCTGTTTATTTCCATGCACACAATTTAATTTGTTTCTCCTAGATCCTTCATAACAAACATCCTAACCAACTGAGACAACATGTTGATCTCAACCATGTCTGTGCTTGCAACAAGCATAATATATAACACCAAGATAATGAATATACCATAAACACAATGGTTATACTCACTTCTTGTAAAATTTGTCTCACTGTGAAGGAATCAAAACATATTGTACCATTTTCCTAGCATGCTTCACACCATACAATGATTTTTGAGTTTGCAAATAGATATTTGGTTGCGATTATGAACTAACTGTTCTGGTTGTTCCATATGCATCCCCTTATAGAAGGAGATTCATCAAACACTGCATATTTTTCCATGATGATTATGTGGGTAGTAGGATCCCACAGTCTGCAACCCTTAACATCATCACCATATCAAAGATATACCTGTTTGATCTGGGTCCTACTTAGAAAGCTGATAAAAAACCCTAAGCATCACAACCAAATAATTTCACATTTGAGTAATTACCAGATGACATGTTCATACCCCTTCCTGAATCTTCCTGTCTTCTGCAACTGATGGTGATCAATTTACCAGATAGCACAATTGCTTTTGTCCACAACTATTGCTGCAAGTTGGCATTACTGAACATGCTCATTCAATCCCAACTTCCTTGCAATACTTTCCAAGTTCCATGGATATGAGATTACCTTCATCATATATTCTTAAACACTTGATTGACCTTCCAACACATCAACCTTTCTACATACCCACCTTTCTAAAATGAACACACTGCTCCACCTCGAACTTTGCATTCAAACAACCTTGACCAAATGCAACCAAGTCAACCAAGTAATCCTTCACCGCTTACCTCCAAGCCCATTTACAATGGAGTTCACCAAGCCT